>RDPX01000466.1:136001-165010 GCA_003991215.1 Morbakka virulenta | reverse complement strand
GCAGTCAAGACAGCAATAAATATCAGAGTCTGACCCTAAGCAATTTGAAATTCGGTTCAAGTGACAAAAGAAGAAAGAACATTAAAAATAGTTTATCTTAACAGTCTGAAAGAACAAGACTTGCGTCATTGTTGACATTTGAAGTTAAATAAGACGACGTTTTGGAGCATCAAGTCAAACAAATGCAGTCAAGACAGCAATAAAGGAGTGCATTCCAGCAATACGAAAACCTAATAAATAGTACATGATACAGAATATGCTGTTACTGACAGAGAGAAGCTAAGTACAAAAGATTCGACTCTGGAGAATACTTAGGACGATACCAGAACCTCTGCAGTGAAGCCAGAGCAGCAACAAGACAGTATAAGATAGACTAGATAGAGGGAAAATGTAGAGACAGAAAGCAGTGTCGTCGGCAGTAACGTCACAGGACATGGTACATAGATAAGTGATAGACAGGTAGATAGATAGGAAGGTAGATAGAAAGATAGAACGAGAGAGAGAGAGAGAGAGAGAGAGAGAGAGAGAGAGAAAGAGAGAAAGAGAGAAAGAGAGAGAGAGAGAGAGGGAGAGAGACAAACAGACAGACAGAGGGACAGAGACAGAGAAATATTTGATCAGGAGTAGATGAAAACATTTGGTTAAACCTTGTTTGAAAAATAAAAAACTTCTATTATTCACTTTTCTACGTCGGATTTTGCATAACTTGGGCTAGGCTTTATTTAGTTTTTCTTTATTTTAGGTCTTTTTAGTGTAAGGCTTGTTTAAAGCTTAAACTCGTAATTTTACAGCAGTCTTCTTTATTCATTGGTAGCAAACCACACCAATGACGTGTTTATATATAACACTCCTCTCTCAATTTTCAAAACTTTAAACTTAGTCACTTAACATGATGCTTTCTGTATGTGTAAAGAGAACTTCTTTTTTAAAATCTTTCCAGGTAAATTATTCGAAGAACCTAACAATCAGGTGGTTTAATTTTTCAAATCAAGGAGCTATTTTGTGTGATATGAGGCAAATTTGGTGCCAATTAAAATAAATTTGAATATGGTCAGTTGTGAAAAAGAAAAATGTTCTTTCATTTATAGCAAAGTACTAAGCCTTTCCTTTATAGGAAGGCCAAAAACAATGTTGGAAAATCTATACCGGATAATGTAGGACCTTAAAAATAGTATAGCTTCTTTCTCGTAACTTTGTTTGAAACAGTTTACTTTATACATGGGGTCGCTAAAGAAGAACATCCGGGCTTCTTGATTTTTAGACTTTTACAAAAAGTCTTAGTTATTTTTATACCCAATATCTCATATCATTGCTTATGAGTTGACATTTACGTCCAAATGATTTTGATTCTACAGTAGCTTTTCTTTAAGACATCTGCACCTTTGATAATGAATTTAAGCATGGTCAAACCATTTCCATATCGCTGTGAGTTACCCCTTAAGCACAGATGGTACATTGCGGTCGATATAATATTGATAATGTGAAAAATAACTGTCTGAAGTATGACAATGAATAGTTATATATTAAATTTCACAGTCGTGTTACCGAAACAGCACTAACCGCATCCTATGATATCCTTGGCTTAGGATGAAAGTCTCCTGTTGGTGTATCAATTCATCTGGAGACCATGTTTTGCTACAACATTTTCAAAATGGCAAACATACAACACTGATCCTTTTTGCGGCCAAGCTAATAATCCATTGACAAGTATTTTGAACGAAAAGCATTGGAAATTATCTGCGGTTATTCACCATAGGACACAGCCGTAGAGCGGCTGTCAAAAAAGCAGCAAGCAACAACCACTTTGAAGTGAGATAATGATGCATCTAAACTACATCTAAATATTATTTAAGGAAAGAAATGTTCTTTGATAAGAATCCCCGTAAATATTACTTTCTAGGTTAGAAGTTTAAACAGATTGCTATCTCAAGGCCAGGATTTCGGATTAAAATAATTTTCTTCAGAATTTGTTTTCTTTCATTTTCATACATTTAGAATCATCAATTATTTATGACTTCATCCAAAGAGTACAAACAGCTTGCCTGTAAAGAGATCAATGTTCTGCTGAGTTTACAAGCGTTCCATTCTTTTTCCAATTTTTGGTTGTTGTGTTGATATAACTGTTGGGAATTCAACATAATACTTCTGAATGGGGTGATTAACGTCAAGTTGTGACTTCAAATGAAAACGGATTCTTTTGTACAGTGTGCTTTCCGAAGCCGAACAGCTATGTTTGGACGAAATTGTTTAAAGCTTGATTGGTTGATTGGTTTTAAAGTTCTACTTTAGCAACATTGATCAAAGCTATATAGAATTGAAGCAAAAATTGAGTTATAATTAAACTGGTACTCGGGTTAGCCAATTTAAAACAATTAATACGTTTCTGAGAAAGAGAAAAATTTAGCCAGAGCAGTTGGGTTTTATTTTTTGACAGATCCAAGCAAGTTCCTTACGTTATCATAAGTACTGCTTAATTATTATATTTCAATGACAAGGCATCATACAGTATTTGTTATAGCTATACACAAGCTGTTTCATTTTTTCAGATTTTCAAGTAATTATCGGTAAATTCTCTATCTTCAAGACATTTATTTCCTTATTCTTCTAGATAACAAAAATATTCNAATCAGCCTTCTATTATGCACAGCATCTGCCTGCCGTTCGTGAGATCGTGCAAGCTTACGAAGGAGAAGGACTTCTGGTTAGCAGAGCCCAGGCCGCTGTGTCTGCACCTGGCTTAAGTTCAGAATTACTCGCTGTGAAACGAGATTATGAATCTCTCGTACTTCTCCTCGAAAAATGTGAGGCTGCAACCTACACTATTGCAGATGCACATCGAGATCTTCCGAGTTTGTCTTTGGGACAAGACGCCGCTGGTATCAAGTCATACCTTGATAAACGTCTGAATGCCAACGAAGACCTGTATAGCATTATGAACTTAAAGCGGACAGACATTTCTCCATCCCTGTATGCAGCGCTTCAGCAGAACCAGGCAACATCGGTGAGCGTGGAAAGAAGCTTTTCTATGCTGAAAAAAATGCTCTGCAAAGACAGGAATTTCAAACCGGAGAATATAGAGAAATACTTTTTTATGCTATTCAATTCCCGGAAGTGAATCAGACTCTGTTTATTCTCTGTTTCATTGTAACTTTACAATCATGTTGGACTCCAGTCATATCATTTTTCTAAAGTTTTTATTAGGGTCAACGGCTATGCAGATACTTATGTAAAGTTTTAGAAATTATTGTTGATATATCCTTACCCAAATTTCATGGCTCCATGCAATCCGTACACTGCAATGACTACTAGCACATGTCGTTTATGTAGATTACTTTAATATGCGATTATGATCTTTGCTTGTTATGAGAATCGTTTCAAGTGTTTAATTAACTTTTACATCTCATACAGGGGATGTTGAAGTATAATATGTTTTCCAGTAAATTTCGTCTCAAATGAAGAGTCAGAATCCAGAATTTAGATTAGTACGATCAGTCGAAAGCGAAAAACGTAAAAAGACACATATACCATGAGGAAGAGTTACAGATATCTATACCTCATTTAATTTCACCTAAACATCAAACTATTTTTAGTGCAACTTATTAGTGCAACTTTTGAGAAAATAAATGCAACTTTTTGCAACTTTTCGAAAAATAAATGCAACTTTTAAAAAAATAAATGCAACTTTTAAATTGCCCTAGTTATCATAAGTACTGCTTATATTTCAATGACAAGGCATCATACAGTATTTGTTATAGCTATACACAAGCTGTTTCATTTTTTCAGATTTTCAAGTAATTATCAGTAAATTCTCTATCTTCAAGACATTTATTTCCTTATTCTTCTAGATAAAAAAAATATTCGCAACCATAGACTAAATATTTGGTGACAGTAACTAATGAAATACGCATGCCTGCTGGCTCCTTAACCTTCGATGGTAACACCCGTTTAAACAATATTCTATTTTTCTGACATGGGGAAACAGTGATATTGACAGAGGACAGAGGAAGATGGCGAGGGATGAAAGGCAAGCTTCGAATTAAAGAAGGCACATGGGCATTAAATTACCAGTTCGTTTTTTGTATTTACGACGTATGTTGTTATAGTAAGTCGTCTATCAATTAAATTTGTACTATTTCTTTCTGCTAAAAGGTAGCGTGATCATAAAGGTTATCCCTTCTTCCCTCCCAATTTCTTGTAAATCATCTACTTATCTATTTTCCAACATTCTTGCTTTAAAAGCACTTTTTAATAGTTATCATTTATACATTCTCTCTCACCATGTCTTTCATTGTTGTCCTGTATTGTTTTCAAGTCAATGTCAACCAAAAGAAAGTCATTAATGCCTCTCATTTATTGTGGATGATTAAGAACTAGCCAAGAGAAAAAAAATCGCAACAAATACGGTGTAAGGTGGGTTTGATAACAAGGAAGACTAAAAACTGGACTGAAAGTGCTTCTCATATATCATTAATAGAGTAAACCTTAACCAGATTTCATTCCCGTCACTTTATTTAGATTCAAAATAAAATGTTAAGTCGTTTCTGTCTCGTCCAATTAAGTCTTTAATATTTCTTGGCAGCATTTATTGGACAAGCAATAATCTTGGAACCTGATATTTTCGTAAGTAAAAGGAAATTTTAAAACCCTAAAAATTGAAATAAGACAAACGATGTGAAATAAGGAGAACAAAAACTCTGATTACAAATCAAAGAGCTGGAGGAACTCGGTAGCTTTGGCCAGAGACCCTTCTGGAGAGATCAACCTGCGCTCAGGCCGATAAGGGGTACAGTGGGTTCCTCGACCTTGGCTGATATGTGTCGGATTTGTAAGTTGGAATATTGGTACTCTGTCTGAAAAGGCTAAAGGAATGCTAAGTGTTCTGAAGGAGAGAAACATTGATGTGGCTTGTGTACAAGAGAAGAACGAAAGAGAAGAATGCTAGAGAGCTTAGGAAAGGCTAGGGATAGTATCCAGAATAGAGAGGGAGTGATCCTCATCCCGACATGGAAGGTCAGGGTAATAGAAGTGGCAAGTGCTAAGTATATTCTCTGCTTGTGCACTTCAGTCTGGAAGATGTGTTGAAAGAGAGAGTAGCTCATTGAGTCGGCAGAGAGAAAAGTGTAGCATGTGGACAACAAGGATCTCTTGTGTTAGGGGTATTCCTTTACCCCTTATTCAATTCATCTCCGTTTCCACTGTTCTCCTCACCCACCTTCTATCTTTCATTCTCCGAACATGTCCATACAACCTTAGTCTTGCACTTCTTATCTTGACTCATATCGTCTCTGTGTCCAACTGTTCTCCCATGTCGTCATTTCTTTTACTCTTTTACTAAGACTAAGGTTGTATGGACATGTTCGAAGAATGAAAGATAGAAACTGGGTGAGGAGAACAATGGAAACGGAGATGGATAGAGGGTAATAACGGGTTAAGGAAGACCAGTACTGAGATGAATAGACAAAGCGAAGAATGAAAAAAAAGCCTTATAGAAAGAAGACATATACAATCGTTTAATGTGAGACAGGAAGATTCTGGCTCCCCAGATGGCAACGTAACTGGATAAGGAAGACGAAAGTGATGATGATAATGATATTGTAAATTTGATTTAAAGGGCTTTGAGATTTCATTACCAAAATCAACCACGCAAGATACAAGCAACCTGTTCAAAGGGTAGACTAGTGAGATTTGGGACGTGATCGCTCAATCAAAACCAAGTCGAAATGAGAAAACACAATAAACACTTTTTAATTTTTAGTCACCGAAGTCCAACAAACAGTACGACTGGGAAAATGCATAGGAAAGTTCAGCAGCGGTCACTTTCTACCTGTGTTATCTTTTTATCATGTTACTTTTTGTATCTATTTCTTTGATTACAGTACTGCTGTTTGTAGGAGAGAGGTACATTTGTCAAGTATCTTGGCACAAAGGTAAGAGCTTGTGGATAGGAAGAAATCCTAAAAGTCATGAAAAATTGTAATTGTGTCTATTAATAAACTTACCTACATTGGACTCCAGACACATAATTTATATTCTTTCATTACCATTGTTGTTGTCGCGAATCGTTGCGATCCAACTATTTCTTCTCCCGCCATAAAACATTCTCTCCCTTTCATTCAAAAAGTACGGTATGGAGACTAGCCACTAGAAGCTAAGGATCTACACTTAGGCGTTTAACATAAAAAATTTTTATTTTGGGCTTTTGATCCTAACAATATATTGCGACATTCAATGTCTTTCTTGAGTACAAACGTTTTTGGAATGGGATTGAGGAAAGGCCAAAGCCCGAACTTTTCAAAGCAAACACTGTCATAAATATCAAAACGATATTAGCATTGCGTAACTTGAAATTTCTTAATAAGTACTGATTGTATCATATTTAGTGACATGATGTCTTTCAATTGTTTGTTTACTGATCCATCAATTAATTTTCAACTAAAGGAGTATTTTGATAGTGGTTTTGATCTTTTCAATTTTCACTAGCTGTTGTCTGAGATGTATGATAAATCTTCAGAATTTATTTGTTATTTACTTATTTGAAATGTTTAAAAAGGATAACATCCTTCATTTCTACTTCTTCAAATGCATTCCTCAATTTTTGTTGTAAGCACAGCCTAGGTATCTTTGGTAAGTTTCAGACTTTACTTTAAAATTAGATTACCCTGAACAGCTATCCAAGCTAACCACATTGGCTTGAAAAGTATCTGGTTAGCCTTTCTTCTTACCTTTAATTTTGCAAGAAGCTAAGACAAACATAAGTTGTTTCAAATTAACTACAAAATATTAAATTGATACTGCCTTACCTACAAAGAAAGAAAAAAATTGCAAAGAATCCTTGATGATGTTAAAACAAAAGTGAAAGATTAGGAATACCCTTGAATGTAAGAAAAACAAAGATCAAAGTATTAAAGAAATCAGTAGGACACAGCGACTCAAGAATATTTGTTTATGGGAAAATGTTAGAGGAAATGAAAATGTTTAAGTACCTTTGACAAATAAAAACTGATGACTTGAAATAAGATCAAAATAGAAATTGTAAGAAGTTCCTTTGTAAAGATGAAAGATGTTTTTAAAGGTAAAAAGTTAAAGTTAAGAAGAACAAAAAGACTCTTGAGACGTTTTGTCCTGTCCACAATACTGTATCCTACTGAAACGTCGACACTATCAAAAGAAGTGGAAGATAAAATTAATGCATTTAAAATGTGGTTATAAAGGAAAATGATGAAAGATTTATATTTGGACAATATTAGAAATAAAGAAATCCTACAAAAATGATACTATAATAATATTATATATAATGATAAGAAAAACTCAATATATGAGCCACTTAATCAGGTCAAGTAGACAGCAAAGATACATATATAAAGGACAATAGAAGAAAGAAGAAAACGAGGAAAACTTGGACGCTCGTGATGCAGTGATGTTCAAATCTGGACAGCGGATACGTATGCTGTACTTTCACAGAAGACAGATGATATACCTGCTTTGAAAGTCATGGAATCCAGAGCCTCAAGTGATCAGGGAACCATATGGAGATAGATAGAGTTGAAATTTAGTTCATTATCAATATTTGTTAGGACTTGATTGGAGAAGTAGATGCCTGAACTCGTCAGATGTCTGGTACATGAGATGAGTATGAACAGAAGACAAAAGCCACAGAGTGCTTACACCTTCACTGTTGACATAGGAGTCAAACAGAGACGCTTACTGTTATCTTCACTGTTGAGCATCTATTCCAAAGACGGGATGACTGAGGGCATAGAGGAAGTAAAAGAAGATGTAATGTGGGTAGCTTGCTTGTGAAAGAAAAGAGATTTCAAAATGATTAGGCAATAGATGCGACAACTGCAGAAGATCTATAAAATCTCACGATAAGTTTAAATAAATCAGTAGAGAGATACAAGGTGAAAATCAACCAGAAGAAAACAAAAGTAAAAAAGATAAACAAGGGAGAAGAAGAGCAGATTAGCACTCGTATCAATGGAAACAACAAGTTGTGGAGCAGTTCAGATACCTCAGTAGCCTCATAACTAAAGACCGAATAAGGCATAAAAAGATTAGCTCAAAACTTGCCAAGACCAAAAAAGCATGAAGTAAACACCATATGCTCCTCACTAAATCCCTTAACAAAAACCTGAAGAAGAGACTTAACGAGGCCCTTGTGTGAAATGTGCTTCTCTATGGCTAAGAAACATGGATTATGAAAACTACCGACATTAGGAGACTAAAAAAGTGTGAAATGTTGATCTGGAGTAAAAAAGGAATAGATCAGTTGGACAGACGAACTGTGAGACGCGTAAGGGCTTACGAGAGTTGTAGAAAAGAGGATGCCGGTAGAAACCATTTGGAAAAGGAATGTGCTTTAGACTGGCCACACGATCAGATCAGCAGTGCTGCTACAAAAAATTGAGGTAGGCTGAATTCAAGGGCAGAAAACAAGAGGTAGTAAGAGAATGATGAAAAATAATATCAGTAGGAGATCATGAAATGAAAATAATGCCAATGGATAATGAAGATTAGAGACAACTAACATGATCAAAACCTGCCTTTGGGCACCCCAAGTAGAAAAGTGTTAATTTTTTTATCATTTATTTCTTATTTTAGTTTTAATCAACGCAAATTACATCAACATATTATATTATTACTATTAGAAAATTCATTTCCAGATGTCTGTTAATAGAAGTCGTGGGCTCAATTTCTTTTTCTAGCTCATATTTCAGTTCGTTGAAAACTATTTATGGTCTCTGAAACCAAGCCAATTGATTCTTACCAATTTTTTCTGAGCTATTGAGAATCTGACTGTACAAACTTTTTTGGGGGAAATTTTGAGAAATACCACGTTGACACTAAAGGACTCTTCAATAATGCATTACAATAAGCATATCATACATATCAACATATTCTAATCCCTTTGCTAATTGTACTATTTTTCCTGCGTCATCCAATCCAGTAGTTTTCCTTGCTATTAGGCAGCATTTAGTCCTTTGTCAAAGGTACCGTTATTAGGAAATTTGAAAAATTTGAAACATGTGAAGTGAAATAGCAAAAAAAACCCAAATCTCTATCCTTGTTAAATATGCCCAAACCTTTTATTCTCAAGATGAACGACAAATAACGGTACTGATTACTTTAAAAACCGATGATTAGAAATATGGTTTCTTAAACTACAACATATGGCTTTCTTACCAACAGATATTAGCTATTTGTACCCAGCTCTACACAACTGTTTTCCTCAGCTCTTTTGTTATGGCTAACACTTGTTATGTTACATAGCAACGATGTCACTTCTCACGCTATCAATTTTTTGTCAAAAACACGCTCTGCTATGTGGATATTTAGGAAAAGTTTAAGCCAAATATATGGGTTCAAAGGTTCATTTCATATCAAGACGATAGCAATTTTGTCCTAACTATCTTTCTTTACAGGTTTTAATATTTAATTCACATAAATTGAATTAAAAACCAGTGGTAATAAAGATTGACTGTAAAAATACCAGTCACTATTGATTAAAAGAAGCCACACTTTATCTTAAAGTAATTAATTTTCCATTCTTAACACTTCGAATAAACTAAAAATGAGGTCTGTTAACTAAAACCTTTGAAATTAATTTTCAAAAACCAGGAATATAGTGGTATAACTCTAGCTTGCAGTACAAGAACCCAAGCAGACACATTTTACCAAGTTTATTAAACTTGGTAAAAAACCCAACTTGGTAAACAAGTGAGCCGCTTTATTAGCAATTAGCGTGTTAATAATCATTGCAAAATAAAACAAAATAATGAGGAAAAATCTTAGTAAGCTGAAGGAGGAAGAAACTTTCTTTTTGCAAAATTAATTGCATCTGAAAAAGAATATTTTATAAATTATTTCAGTGAAAGTCCAATTTGACTTTCGCACAGAAAAAAACAAGCTTTAAAATTGGCAATTAATTCAACCAAGCTCTGAGGGCGTTAACCTGAAAGTACTAATGGTATTACAGAGAACAATTTTTAATTCTATGACAGAATGTGACTCACATCTCAACCCTTTAAATTTCATTTTCAATAGGTTTCTTTCTCCTTCTGTTTTGCAATTTCAATGTTAGTAGCTTATTAAATATGCATGAACCCATTATTACCAGTAGTTCACTTTTTATTGCAAAACGTAATGAATGACTTACTCTAGATCATATTTCGAATATAGAATAAAATAATCAATTGCAAAAAGAAAAGCCTCACGAACTACTAACCCATTAACTGAAGGGCAAAAAACAATAAAAAATTAAAGGAATAGCTTTTCTTGATATTTTCTTGGTGCTGGTAAAAAAGGTACAAGACGAAAAAGAAAAAAAAATAATGAAAAGATACTACAATCAAAGAAAAAGAGAAGACTATTTTGGCTTAATTCTAGTCTGAGATAAAACATGTTTTCTCTTCAAAAGTCATCAAAAAGGGTATTCTAAAAATATATTTCAAAAAAGCATTGAAATGATATACTTCCTTTAACTGGTTTACTTATATGTGTGCTTTCACTTGCTATATAGATCTATCGTATCATGAAATAAGTGCTTCACACTAGCACAAATTACAAATGAAAAGCATTATTCTAGAGAAAATAGTGAAATTTTCGTAATAGTGACAAAATATCTTATATCTACATACCAACCTTCAAGAAGTTTTTTTTTCTATCACTTTTATTTTAAGGGAAACTTTTAAAGAGATACTTTTATGTCTTTCTTCACAATCAGTTATGGTAATATTTTATTTCGAAACAAAATAGCGTTTAAAGTTTTCTGTCCCTTTAATAGAAAATACACAAATCACGCCTGATATGTATTCCCATTTTAGTGGTTGTTAAGCTTTGTTGAACTAAGACGATTTTCACCTTTATACTGCAAGAGTGCATGGGAATTAATTTTGGTGTGTTTGTTTGTGTTTCTTTGATTCTATGTGTGTGTGTCTGTTTCTGTGCCCTTTGTCTGTCTTTGTTAAGAGAAACATTGGTTCCTGGCTCCAAAATTTAGTAAATTTACTAATTATCTTGACTTGAGTTGCTGAATAGCTACCTTTATTTTCACACTAGTTTATAAATACTGGAAATATTTTGACTCTAGTTGCACCTCCACAAGGAAATATCAAATAAAAGGTTTTCATACTAAGCAGTCAACTTCTCAGATTTCTATATAATGAATTACTAATTTTTGGTCAGATAATTAGATGATGTTAATTTTGAAAATTCTGAACTTTATGGACTCAGAGAAAGCCATAGATGTAAGAGCTTTATCATGTCATGAGTCGTAAGCTTTTTCCGAGCTACTTTCCGAGTGATAATTCTTCCATCGTCAGGCTACTAAAATAACTAAATATGGCTGGTTTTTATACTTTAGTAGTGCGGACGTACGTGTAGACAGGTGTCGAGTTGTTTCGGGAAGTGGCGCCATACCTCTGTTGTGCTTGTGGTGTTTGCTATGTTTCTTTCTTTAGTGCTGGAAGCCATATTTCTGGAAGGGTGTAGGATATACTGTTGATGCGATTGCTGCATTGCAGGGGATGGATTGTACGAACAACATTGTTTTACCTAAATATTTGTATTTGCACTATTTGTATTTCTTTTTGGAAACTTAATCCATTTCAAATTTTTACTTTACCTCAAGGCTTTGTAACATTGTCGATAATTTGTGTTCTTTATGTCAATCTGTATGTTGTTTCTGAAGTTTATGAAATTATGAAATTATGTTTATGCTTGATGTCCTCAACTTTTAAAAGTGAAGTACGTCTCAAAGTCCTTGTTGAAAAATCGTTGTTTGCACAAACTCTTTCAAAAATTTCTTCATAGTGTTTTGTTGTTTTTGTTGAGACTTGATTGAAGTACATGTAAATCCTAAAATATTCCAACCGAAAGGCAAGTCCAGCTTAGATTTTAACTTTTCAGTGTAAACTGCAGTTAGCTTTTGAATTTAAAAGTACACCACTGTAAAATCTAACAAGCTTGCCCCTCTACTTGGCTCATTACCATTTTATTCGTACATTGGATTTAGATTAAATTGGAAATTGATCTTGAAGTTTATTGAGGATAGCGTCCCCCATTCCCTCCCTTGCCGGTGACAATACTTATACAAAAGACCAAAATAGAAGGCATAGAAAGTGGGAAAAACATGAATGGGAAGCAAGTGAGCTGAGTTACAGATCACAATACTGATCAATGAATAATAGCAACATGATTTCTCAGTGACATTGCACTGGTCAAACTGGCCAGCAAAGTTTAGGACCAAACCAACTTTTCCTTGCTGAACAACATTAGCTATTGCTAACTGGTCTATACCATTAAAGTAAAGATTTTCCCACTTTGAGAAGAAACCTTCAGCAATTGTAAAAAATGTTGTGAGTTTTAGAAATACAAATATGTTGTCATTGTCGACATCATCTCTGTTTCCAGCCATATAGTGGACCAAAGGTTATTTATAAAACATAAACCTCAACCCAACTTATCATTTTTGCAAATAATGATAAGTGACTTAGCATGCTACATCATAAACCCATATGCATAAATGGAAGTAAAGGGTAATGTAAAATTTGTTTCGTAAATATATTCTACTCAGAGCCCTTAATACACAAACACTTTACATCAAACTGACAATATACAATCACTGATGTACTTTTCCTAAAAAACATTTTAGGCAAATAAACAACTGATAACATTTATTTGGGCTATGCAAAATATGCTTTGGTAAAATTTTGAGACCAGTAATTTCCATAAAAAGTATTTTTATCAAGCATTTTTAGTGTATTATATTTAGCAATCAAAATTAAAAATGAGTCTTGGAACCTAAATACTCTTTTTTAGCAAATGCACGGTTAAAAAAAGTAAGGAGATAATACAATAACAATTTAATTCAATTGTTATTCACAGAAAACGGCGATATATACAATAAAGAGTCAGGCATTACAACCCATAACATCTTCATCATGCCAAAGAACAAGATACCGAAGCATAGATACGACCAACAAAAGGAAACAATATGCAAAGAATCTTACGATCTTTGCTTGACTGTACCTAAGGAAGTGTTTAAGAGCTTAAATTCGTTAACAAGGTTACCTAAACATTGAGTGTAATACATTGAAAGCTAAAAACGACAATGCAATCTTCAAAGAAAAATTAGAAGGAGAGCTTCTTTTTCTTCTTTTGGCCTTGTCCAACGCTAGGTAGGATCAGCTGCTCGGCACCTTCGTTTCCACTCCCTGCATTCTTCCCACATTTCTTCTCGTATTCCCAGCTCCTTAATGTCTCTTTCTACCTGATCATTCAATCGCAATCGTTGACGACCTCTACTTCTTCTACTCTTACTTGGTACACAGTCTTCAGAAAATGCCCCTCTCCTCTCCTGATCACACACCTAGCCATCTTAACCGTGCTCCCCTTACCTTCTTGTTGATAACCTTCGAAAAGCGCCTGATATCTTTCTTGGTGCGATGTTCCAGCAGGAAGATGCTGCAAATCCATTTGGGCATTTTCATTTAGGTGGACTCAACCAACCTTTGCTCTGTCCGTTTGAGCGCCAAAGCATCAATACCGTACAGCAACACTAGATGAATTACACCTTTGTATATCTTGATCTTGATGATCATTCTTTCATCACACACAAAGCCACTCACTTCTCTCTACTTGCCCCCAGCTTTCTTTATCTCAGTCTGTACTTCTTCGTGTACGCCTACTCTTGAGTCCACCACTGAGACCATATTGCAAAACTTTTCTTTTTAGTTTATTTCCTCATCATGCTGGTCTTTCACTTGTATTCTGTTGTCCCTTGATTTTGCTGATACCATAACTTCCCTTTTCCTACTGTTCACCTGCAATCCCTTCCTTTCCAATTCTTCCTGCCATCTCAAGATCCTTTCTTATAATTCGTCTTCTGATGATACCGATATTGCAATGTCATCGGCATACAACAGTTTTCCTGACTGTCCTGGTGATCATATCCAAAACTACTGTAAAGAGAATTGGACTAAGGGCAGAACCCTGGTGAAGGCCCTCCTCGACATACGTCATAAAGAAAGAAAGCCAAAGAGGTAAAAATATCTGGTTCACTAATTAAAAATTTAAGACCTGTGGACCAAAAGGCAGTGCAAACATATTTCGCAGAAAGCCCTGGACTGGAGAAAGAACAAATATGATGATGGCGAGTTAAAGCAATAGCATTAACACTTCAGAAATATATTTGAAATCAAGCCAGTTAAAGGTGAAAAATAGCCCTTGAAGAACAAGTTTTAATATCCTTAAGGTATATTCAACTTTCCAGAATACTATGTTGCTAAGAAAGAGATAGCCTTAGAAAAAGCTGTAAAACTTAATGGGTTAGCTTTAGCGGTCTTGAGCCATGTTGAAAGCCAGATCTATATCCATAATCAACAAATATTTCTTTTTTTCCATACCTCTAAATTAGAGGACCTTGTCAACGAAAGAAAGTACAGTAGAATAACCTTAACAACAGGTGCATGAAAAATAAGAAACATGCTCGAATTGAAAAGGATTTAGTCAGGAAAAAAACCCCTCTTGCAGTAAAACCTAAAGGGTTTGCCTGGCATGCAAGTTAAGGATACGCGTACTCAAACTTAGATTCACAGAAGATTAAAAATATCATTACCTTAAAATAGTAGTTGTGTTGATCCACTTTCAAAAAAAATTACGCAATTGCTGCATGGATAAAATGACAAAAAACTGTTCAAAGCTTTTAATACCCTAAACAAATTACTAAACACCAGTGGTAAAACACACGATGGTAAATTTACTTTAAGTGCAGTGCTTCGCAGGGTAATACTTTAGTTTTATTCCTATTTACCTTGGTCTTAAGCTATGTTATATAATACGCTGTTAGAGATAACGAAGAGGAGATTGGTGTCCTATGTAGAAAAGAAGATGTAGTAGATCCCAGGTAATGTCTTAGGTCTAATTTCGACATTGTTTTTATCCTCTAAGACAAACGATTGTGTTTAATCATAAACATCTGCACATTAGCCCAAACTCATAATATTTGACAGCTTATCGTCAACCACAAAACACCAGTCAAAATTAAATGCATAGGTTATGATGATACGAAAACATAGGTAAGCCTAATCCAATTTTGCATGGGTGGGAAAGCATTTTTAATCTCCCATTTTTTTCGTAGATATTACAAAACAGATAGTCACTGTGCATCACTATTTCTGGCTAGCGTAAAGTGCGGAAAGACATAAGCACTCTTTTCATTTAATTCTATTTTTTAAATAAAATATACACATACGAAGGGATATTGAGACGGTTTTACTATCTGACCTGTCAATCTACTATGAAACCGCTAAAGATTTCTCTTTCCAAGTATTAAAAAGTCCAAACAAATTTGCAATAGATCGATTTTTAGTGGTTAATGTGCTTAAATCCTTTTAGTAAGATGCTTTTAAATTTATTAAATTCTCCGAGGACATTTTTTCCTGCTTACGAACTTTGATTTTTTCATGTGCCACGTCTCCATTTTTAGCAAACATTTGCTGTTTGTATATAATAGAGTATTTGACGTCATAACCCAAATAAAGCAGTACATAGTATTTCTTCAATTCAATTTTACTCGATTCAATGGAAACTTTATCATTATCATTGAAAAAAAATTAAACGAAAAAACCCCTTTAAATTGTTGTGGTATTGTATGGTCCCATGATTTGTTTTATGTCCAAGGTACGGTTTAAAGCAATAAACTGCCAAGATGATTTTACTGCAGTTGGTAAAAAACTTTTCATACCACCAACCTTATGATTAAATATTTTATTATGTTCATTAGATACAGCTCTTAGCTTACCCCCAAAGAGAGCCAGATGGATTTTGGATGATATGTGACAACCCACTGATGTACTTCACACTTCATAAGGTTCTTGATGCCATCATCCTGGTCCTCTTGTTGGTCTAACATTACTGCAGATACTACGTTTTGGATTTCAAACTAACTGAAAATACTTCTTGGACACACAAGAAAGACAAGAAGAAAGTTGACCTCAACTTATTTTCATTCAACTGTGTCCCGACTGATAACCTATTCTAACTCTGAGTAGCTCCTGATAAAATCGTATTCTTAATAATAAGAATCACAGACTTTACTCCTATTTTAATACAATAATATTAAGTAAATAAATAAATATATTCTCTTCTTGCTCGCTCAGTAACTTCAGTAACATCTTATTGGCATAAATGAATGCAAATATAATAAATGTAATATTAATACGAAATAAGATGGTAAGCTATCATAACTGTACATTAATTGAAGAAATTACGAAAAGCAAATAAAATTTAAAATGTTTTTTGTACTAAAAAACCAAATGAAAATATTTCAGCAGCTAGATATAAAAAACTTCCAATATGCCATGTAGGGGCTTTTTACCACACTTCCCTAGGTCAAACGAAAGGTACGACGCTTAAAGCCCGCCTTGGCCAGTTAATCTACAAAGTTGTTCTCTTTCAGATTTTCTATTGTTTTCATACATTTCTGTCATTACTTCTTCTAAATCGTCTTTACTATCTATATCTTCCTTTCTTGCATTTTTTGTTCATGCCCAGAAAGGGGACGATGTAAACTGTAAGACTAGTCCTTTCAAATATTTTAAAATATCCCTCTAATTACATCATCTTTATCCATCTATGTAAATCTCTATCCCTATATTTACGTCATGTTACCTACCCATCAGTTCCGCTACAATTGAAGTATTTTAGCCATTGCTTTCAGTTTATATTTTTTCGTGCAAGTGTAAGGTCTTCTTTAACATTTAAATAGACTATGTTTCATCAAATATCTCAAATTTGTGCATTTTCAAACAATTTAAATTGTTAAAAGCGGTAAAAAATGTAAAAAAGCATTAAAACAAAAATGCATACTACCAGAGCAAATAAAGTGGTCAGATGAAAAAGTTTAAAAAGCAATGACAGAGAACTGAAGCCATTAAACTGAAGAACATTTGCAAACTATTATATATAAAATATGTTGCTCACATAACACCTCTTCATAACAATTGTCTTCAGAGCAGCCAATAAACCATGTGTTCGCTGGAGAAAAGTGTTGGTGGTGATAGTCATTGACGTACACCAAGCAGAAAAGACAATGATGCATAAAAAGAAAATTTCATGCCAAGAACTAATTATATTTTCTAAGCTTAAGCAGGCAAAAGTACCTCTCAAGATGGCTAAATCTAATAAAATGACCTTGCTGCTGATGATAATGATGGTGATAGTCACCATCTGTTTGTACCTTGTTAAATGGGAAAATCTGACAGACTGAGTCCACTTATTCTATAACATCGTTTTCATTATCCTTCACAAACAGGTGTACTCACTTCTAGTTTTTCTTCTCTCTTTTATTTGTCACATGCTCGCATAAAAATGTATGCTGTATTCCGTACTTAAGAAACTAAACTATTCCTGGAAAACAGAGTATAACTACAGACCAGCTAAACTCAATGTAGATAAATCATCCATGTAATCTATTAAACGTTTCATCTGTCGACTGTTTAATCAAAAAGCTTGGTTTCAGCGATGATACCTCCATTGTGCTACTTACAACTAATGGACAGAGAGATGCTTTAGAACACATTGATATTCGTGGTCACAGAACAAAGCATTTCCTAAGGTTTTTTCCCCTTACTTTACTCTCATTGAATCTGTAACGATAATCAGTAGAAACATTGCCCACAATAAACCAAACGGCATCACTGGCAGAAAATTAATCCAAGTGCTACGCATGACCACAAACAAAATTTTTAGAATTCTTTTCTTGAAAACATTATTGCAGTCAATTAGGAGCTCCAGTTATTTAATTGGTCAATGAAATGTTTGTATTTCTAACGTGCAGCATCCTTTAAAAAAGTAATCAAGTTAATCATTGAAAATGCAAGTTGATTTATAACTTTCTGTATCCGACCAGTACTTTACAGTTCTCATCCTTTCTAAGAATTGACGCTGTTGTACATCTTGTGCAAGATGAAAAAATAAGTGACCCACGTTTTCTTAAATCCAACACCCTAACAAGAAAATATCTTGAAATTACACCTCATACTGCTGTTAGATCAAATTATGCAGCAATCAGAGTATTATCAGGTGTTGGACGGATTCTTTCAAATCCAAAGAATAACTTTAACTACCTTTTCTAAATTGGTTTTGTACAAAATTTTAGATTTTGAAAGTATTTATTGTATCAAAATTTTCCATTTCAAGGTAAGGTAGTGGAACTTTTTACGTGCGTCAAGGCGCTCTTTACTGGTTTCTTTTTTCCGTTCTTGTATAATCTACATTCCAAATTTACGACGTTATTCTACAGAGTCAAGCTTTAGCCCCGCCATTAACAATTTTTTCCCAGGCGCCAATGCAATTCAAAGAAAAGTATGCATGGGCTTATTTCACTCCAGACGAAAAAAACTAATAAAAAATTATTATGTGCGTTGTCTGTGTTATTTCCAATTTTGATTTTAATGGAACTTTTAAACGCCTTTGAATCAAAACAAAAGCAGAAGAAAGACTAAATTGAAATGATAATTGTGTAACAAACCTGATATTTGGATTCGAAGTTTGACAACAAAATTATGCGGCTTTTGTACAGGTCATGAAAAATTTTCCCATTTCCATTTTAGCTTTCTATAACACCAAGAAATATGATAATATTTTTATGAAAAATTATAGGACAGGATTACAATTTGTTTGAAAGATGGTAAATAAGGGTATTACATAAAAAAAATTTAAGCGCCAATTTTCGTTTGTATGTTTTAGATGAAATGAGTGACCGTAAAAGAAAAAGAAAACCTGATAGTTATACAACTGACAAAATTTTTTACCATATGATCCCTAGTTGCAAGAATGGGACTAAACAAGGAAGAGCTAACAGTATTTGTTGACATGAGTTAGTTCTTTCAACACCCTTTTAATTTACAACAGTTCAAATGCTCACCAATACAGTGTTCAACGTTCACAAACAAATCATTTCAATATATAGAACGATGTAATTGATAGAGCTGGTTGACGAAACTAAAACCTTCATGTGATTCTACAAATGGCAACACGGAAGGTGACTAAAAGGCACATAATCCATGACAAACTTTCCTTATGTGCTAGACGTCCTAGAAAGAATGCATAAAACTGTTAAAAGGTCGTAGTCTCTACAGGTTTCAGCAACTTTTTATTGTTGTATACAATTGGTAGTTCAATCAAAAATTTAGATCTATGTTTTTTTCCGCCCATCTGGCTTCTGAATAACATTATGATTTCTGAGATTTACTGAAAAAATAATGAAGTCACTTTTCTCTCTCTTCATAGATTCTCAAACACAATGTTCCTTTTTCTTCCATGATAGGAGTACTCTTTCTCACTTATGAAACAAAATAGCTCTTTGTCTTTATGAATAACAGCTTAACTGATTTATTCTTCAAAAACATGCCTTGACACAGGGCTAAAAGAGGTAATAAGTAGCACTAAAAGGCTACCTACAGTACATACAGTTAAATATATTTTGAAAGGAGAAGACATATGGAACGTAGACCTCAACATCTGGTATATGTTTTATCTTGGCAAGTGTAAGCTTGAAAAGTAAATTTGTAAGTAGGATTTTCACAGACAAGCTGAGACCTATTGTTGTCCTTCAAACCAAAAATTTCAATACAGCTTGTTATATTCACTGAGATTAAAGAGTCATACTGCAAGTAGGCCCACAAAGTCCTGTACTTAACCAGAGCTTTCCATCGGTTTATTTGCTCAAGGATTTATTAATACACGTGTTATTTTAATTTATCTCTCCTGCAAAGTGATTAAAAATGTTATCTCACTGTGCGTTGCACTATACTGACAAAAAGCAATATATTGAACCTCATATTAGGGTTTTAAATTTAGGGTTATTACAGCTGAAATGCGTAAGATATTTACAATTTCCTGAGGACACTTAAGTACCGGGGATTTTTTGGCTCATAATATCTGGAGCATTTTTGGTCAACAAGCAAAATGGCAAGTGCTGATGCTGGTTGTTAATAATAACATAATTGTGTGCCTGATCACAGTAAATGGAGCTAAAATTGTTGGAAAGATGGGAATAACTAATATGGTAGGAAGGTGCTCAGGTATTAACTTGGTATTCTTGTGGATCTCCTTTTCTTTGTGCTTATGGCCTATGAGATGCAGAATTGAAAAGGATGTGACAATGATTTATTGTACCTGAAAATATAGCAAGTCTTAAGCTTGAAATGCCAGTTTTCGTCTTTCTTTTTTTTTAGTGTTTTAGTTTTTGTCTCCTAACTGAAAATAATCATAAAGTTTTCTACTGAAACTGATAGTTCATTACGTACACAGAGGGGATTTGGTTGAAAAATGAAATATATTTTTTGCTGCTTTACTTTGATCTTGAAACTTGTCACAGGATGACATTAATGTCAAAGAATAAAGTACCTTCTTTTCGTGAAAAACATTTTGAATTGATTTTCTCTGACGCAAGAAGGTAAGAGTTTCCCATTGCTTACTTCATAACCACTCCATACCTCAGTATAATGTTATGAGTATAAAATCATATCCCTCTAAGAAAGGCAAGGCAAGCATCAAGAACAACCATCTTCGTCCTAGCTTACTGTCTATTGAGCAATGGTTGGCTTTTTTCGTAGTTATAGTTCTTTCTCAACTGTCAGCCACCGTTCAAACTCTCTCAGCCAGATCCAGTCTTTCAATTGCACCATGATATGAAATTGTTTGTGAATTGTACACTTTGTACACTATGCTTTGATCACATACATGCGATCTTGCAAAGTCAATTTTTGCAGTTTCTTTACCTTATTACACCAAAATAAGACGCTGAAGTTATTAAGCCGCACAAAATTAAGCTGCCATTAATTAAGCCGCAATGGCGGAAAACCGCATTTTTGGTGACCTTAGTTAAGCCGCTGTGCGAATGTAAACATTTAGAGAAATTAAGGGGAACTTAAGAAATCACAACGTTTCATTGACTCTTTCTTTGAGAACGTCAACAAGATCGTACATAACACCGAAGCAAAATAATGACGTGTAATTGTCGAAGTAAAGCGAATTGTCCCCATGAAGGGAAGTGAAGGGCTTGGAATTTCGCATAGTCTATAAAACCTCTGATGTATTAATTTATTATGGTGCTTCGGAAGGAGAATTCAAGTCTCATATTAATAACCACACGAAATCATTTGGATTAAAGAGGAATATTAATGGCACAGAACTATCAAAATGTAAAACATTGTTAAAGGGAATGGGCGTCAACAATGTTGATGAAGATAATGACGACGATTATGACTAAATTATATAAAAGAAATAATGTAAAAGTAAAAGGTAAACTATAGTGTAAAACAAGCGTTTTTGCAATGGTTACCATTTGCCACCATGTGCTATGATATCAAAATACCTAAATCATTAATAATTCGTTGAAAATAGCGATTACAACTTTTGTAACAATAAAAATTACTACATAAATTAAGCTGCCAAAATTTAAGCCGCTACATTAATTAAGCTGCCATTTATTAAGCCGCAACTGTTTAAATGCGGCTTAATTAATGTTGCGTCTTATTTTTGTGTAATAAGGTACATAAAAGCTGACTTTGATATTTTCCCTTTTGATATCTTGGATAATATAACATGGATCGAAATTAGATAACAGATTCCACGATATGATCTTTTAAATATTCACTTGAATTTAGAAGATGATCGTTACAGTAACAAAAAACTTTATAAAAGATTTAAGCAATCACCTAAAGTCAAGAGTGGCAAACTTATGACTATGGAGAATAACGGGTTTTCAGGAATGCCCTATGTTTGCTAAAGACTTGGCTTACTGTGTAATGATAACAGCGATGGCTTATATAATAATTCTTTATTTACTGAGATAATATCTATACATTCCAGGATTTTATTAAAATGAAAATAAAGTTAAAGTCTGAACTAATCGGTTCGAATGAATGGTTTCAGTATTGTTGCTTAAACTTCTTTATGGGCTATAGAGACCCTATACTTAGGTCTTCCAACTAAGGTGGAACCCTTGGTACAAAGAGACTCTTTATTGATATATTTTGGCTTTATGATACCAACGGTAACAAGACGGTTTAAGGCAATGCTTTACTTGATGCACCTTTCTCTGTTTTCAGTGGAGCCCCCTTCACATGTTTACTAATGATATCAATGAGGTCTGACAGTTACAAGTTTTCCTTATTCTGATCTTTAGGTATTGCATGTCAGTTAGATAATTTTCTCGTCAACGATCAATAGAGATTACGACTTACCTTCAGAGGATTTCTTAGTTAGAAATAGAGTCATATTCACTTTAATGAGAGTACGAGTAAAGCTGAGAAACGGTTTTTCATATGTAGATTAAATACTTCTAAGACCACCCGATGTTTCTCCTTGAATAAAATAAGTGTAAAGGGAAGTTTTAGTAAGAAAAAGGCTACTACTACGGACCTTTTAAAATATGTTATCATGAGGTACCTTGCACTGTTCGAGCTTTATATTATTATCGTTACGACTTACGTATACTTCCTCTTCTGATTTCCACTATAGGCTAAACAGATATTTGCTTATTTTACAACAGATAGGATCGAGTCTGAGTTTCTTATATAATATTTATTCTCTCTCTGTCACTACCTCTCTCTTTCTTCCTGTCTGTCTTTCTCTTTGTCTGTCTGTCTGTCTCTCTCTCTCTCACTGTCTCAAAGTCCAACTCGACTTAAGCTAAACGAATGCGTTGCCTACACAGATTAACTACATTTCTGATGTTGGTTTCATAGTCTGATATATCTGTCTTTGACTATAGCTCAATCCTTTCTCTTTACTCTTCAAGTTACAACCAAAAACTAAAATTTCTCTTTTATAAGGATGTGGTCTGAAAATAATGCCAGTCTATCCCAGATGATTTCTAGTAGTAGTTTATTTTCACTCGCTTTTGGGAGGACTTCAGTATTTGATATTCTATGAATCCATGAGATTTTCACCTTTAGTCTATAAAACCACATGTCTGTTGCTTGCACCTTTTTCGTTTTTTTTTAAATTGAAGTCTAACTTTCACATCTATATAATATAAAAGACTGGATGTTAGATATTAACCAAGATGGTTAAACTTGTCTGCTTTATGTTTCCTTTCATCATTCCAATATAATTGCCGGATGGTCAACTCTTTGATGCTTTGATGTTAATATTTAGAATTTTTTTTTACTTTTAGCTTCTAAACCATACTCTTCCCTTCTATCCCTCACTTTCTTTGGGATACGTTGTGGTACTTCTACTGAGTCCGCTAACAGTACAGTATCATTAGGTTATCTTTTGTTGTTAATTTTTCTCCCTTCGATCAGAATACCATCATCTGAATCTTTCAGACAACTTCAAATTGTTTCCACGTAAAGATTAGAATAACCAGGAATTTTAATATCAACTTGTCTGATTCCTTTGTTGACGTTACACCATCTTAGGTCAAATTTTAAGTTGTACAGGTTCTGTTTGCTACCAATCACAATTTTTATAAATCTTCCATCTTTGTTATCTACATTATCTTTACATCTATAAAAGAGGACACATTAGACTTCACAGACCATCGTTTCTTTGAAGGTTTTATAAGAATTCTCTTCATCATTAAGTGATTTATCATCTCTCCGAAAATTTTCTCTGGTCCCGTAGCTTTCTCACCTTTTAACTGGCTCATAGCCTTTGCTTCTTCGAAAAATCTGTGTTTTTTCTTTAGATTGCTTAAAATTTTATTTTGGCATTTTTCTTTTATAACTGGAACTTTTAGATTACTCATAAAAAATTCTAACATTTTCTTGGGTTTTAATACTTTTCATTTTTAAGAGTATTGACATTATAACCAGATTATGGTCACTGTTTATGTCTGAAACAGGGTACGGTTTTTCATTTTTAACTGCTATCTTATACCTTTTATTGATTATGACGCAATCGAATTGACTGCGTGGAGCAATCGCCTGGGGATTTCCACATATAAATTCTGGTTGGGGAATTTCTGAACCAGAAGTTCAAGATAATGCCGTCATTATTTCTGCACCAGGTTGTTCTCTAAGTTCGTTTTGATTTCCCAAACTGGGTGCAACTATCGGGCAAATACCCTCTGATCTTACCCTCCCATTTCAGTCTCCCATAACGATTTGAACCTCTTTCTCTTTGGATTTTTTAAAAAAGTAAAATCTTCGCATTCGAGTCTCCCATAAGGATTTTAATCTATTTTTCTCTAAATTATTTTAAAGCTTGATCAAGACCGTTAAAAATAAGTCTATTTTTCTTTTTTTTTGCGTCTGGTCTTGATGCATGAGCCAATTTCATATTTAACATTACAGGGCGATTCTTTCAAGGTGAAGGTTTAAGAATTTTTAGGGTTAAATTTTTAAGAATGAAACTCTGTTTAATAGAACCTAAAATGGTATAAAACGTTTTGCTATTGGATTAGTTAAAATGATTCCTACTCCTCTTTTATGTTCTTCTTCCCCCTAGTAGATGTCTTATCATCTTTAAATTAATCCTGCTTTTTGCACATAATTTCACAAAGTCCAAAAGCATCAGTTTATAATCAGTTAATTTCTTTAGTTGCATTATCAAATTTTTAGGTTGCAGCAATGTTCTAACGAGTGTAATGACTGTAATATCTTTCTAAACGGCAGCATAGTCTCGTTTAAATGATAACTCTCCTTCACGAAGTTATCTTTATTTCTTTTAAGTGACGTTGTGCCCGTTTTTTCTTGTCAATATTTCATTTTTTTCGGTGGGTTGGCATTATTTTCCTTCAGTAATGAATGCCGGTTCTCTTTAGTGAGCTACTAAGCCCTTTGATAGGTCTTAATTTAATCTTGCGGGATCTTCATTTACCCTCCTTGCCCAGCAAGCTAAGTGGGGGGGAGAGGGGAGGGGGGAATCTTTAGTCTCCGACAACCTCACCATGAACAGGTTGTACTGGATATGAATTACTAGTAGTAGGTGTAGACCTGACCTGACAGACATAATATGTAGGTATAGCTGGGTTGCATTTTAGGTTAACAACATATATAAAAGAGATACTCTGATTTGAAATCAGAGTTTTCCTTCTCCTAGGTGGACTACCAATCAAAGCAATGAACTCAACCTATTCAAAGCTAGCTGGCACTGCATCTGGCCAGGGGTGACTTGGAGGAAGTTATTACATTAATTTATTGCTCCCAGTTGAAACGGGATGCATTTTAACGATGAGAGGGATGTTCTGAAACAAAAAAATACCAGAACCGAGAGGAAATCATCTTTTGTTAAAAAGTTTAGATCAGCAAAACTACGTGACTTCTCGAAACAGATTATCCAGGACTACTGAGGTGCTTTTTTATTAAAAAGAATCAGTAATATTATTTGATGTGTTTGGTTAACAGGAGATGGTGTAGAATAGCCTACAAGGGTATAGCCTCTGAGCTTTTTTGGGGGATTGTCACAATGTTCCGTAGCAGACAAATAGGGTTATAGGTTCGTGAGTGCTCAGCACAGATGATTGGAAGTGGTGTACTCTTCGGTGTTCCGTTGCAAGATGCTGAGCGCAGCTCTGTCTCCTTAATAGGGTCCATGCTGCGCCATATTTGTGCAGATGCTTTCGCAGTTTGACACAGTTAGTTCGACTAAAGAAATCTTAGTGGGACACCGCGTGCAGGTCTGTGTCTTGTCCCTAATTGTCATCAAAGGGTATACAATTGTTACCGTGTGCAAGTCCCCAAAAGAGAAGCTCAATCTTATGGAGCCCCTATCACCAACATTTCCAACTGTGTACACAGGCGATTTTAATTCACATCATACTGATTGGGGGTATAGCTCATGTAACAGAGATGGTATTTAACGTGTTCAATTGGGTTCGGTGAATGATCTTACACTAGTGTTTGATCTGAAGGAATCTAGGTCTTTTCTTTCTGGAAGGTGGGGCACGGAGAGCAATCCAGACCTGTCCTGGAAAACATTGACAATGAAACAGCAAGTCACCAGGAAAACCTTAGAAAACTTTTTAAAATCTCAACACAGACCATCTTTGATAACAATTGAAGACCACATCAAGACAAACGAGCAAAGTCGCTTAAAGTCTCAATGAAATTTTAGGAAAGCTGACTGGCCCAAATTCACTGAACTTACCGCCAAAGTTGCTATGAAGCTGAAAAAACCAACTGCGACCAACATCTAGTCCATGTACACCATTTTTACCAAGGTATTAATTGATGCAGCTAAAGCAACATACCATGTGGACATCGGAAGAAAATTTCCCCCATGCTGGAACAGTAAATGTACCAGTCCTAATCAGCTATGGAGCTGGAAACTTACTTAAACACGCTAAAAGGAGAACGGTGGGAAGAGACCATCAAGAAAACAGACTTCACCCACTCAAGCAGAAAAGCATGGTCAACAGTCAAACGTCTGTGTGGAGAAAGCAAACCAAAGAAACCATGTCCAGTAAGCACGAATGTTATTGCTTCAAAACTAGTTAGCAACAGCAAATACACCAAAGTAGATAGAGCAGCATCATGGAAGATTGTCCAGGGGTCAACAACACTTAAAAGAGCTCCCTTTGTAAACCTTGGACTGACCCAACCCTTTAAGAGGCAGCGAGCTACAGGCCCATATCGCTCTTCTTGGTCACATACAAACTTATGGAAAGACTCATCCTTAGCCGAATCAGCCCAATCGTGGACCTCCAGCTACCCAAGACCCAAGCTGTTTACAGAGCAAACAAATGTACGGGAGACCAGGTGACAAAGATGACTCAGCAACTAGAAGACAGCTTCCAACAAAGAAAGAAAACTGGTGTTGTGCTAGTCGACTTGACCGCGGCACATGACATCGTCTGGCTACGCAGACTAGAAAACAAACTGCTAAAGGGTATTCAGGACCGAGAGTTAGTTGAGTTCATTTTTACCCTGGTGAGAAATAGGTTATTTGTGCTGACTAACCAGAACAGAGAACAAAGCCGAAGTGTAAGACTGCGAAACGGTGTTCGACAGGGTAGCATACTAGCTCCTATCGCTGTGATATTTACAAAGCGGGCACTCGCGTTACAACCTCCACTCTGTACGCCAGTGCTGATGACCTATCACTGTCCTACACTGCCCCAGACAAGGTTGAAATGGAGCACAAAATGTCTGAGGATATTCCTAGGATTTCGCAATGCTTCTACCAATGGCGATTACGTTTGAGCCAAGCAAAAAATACAGCTTCCTTTTTCCATCTCAACAACAATATGGCTAACAATGAACTAGTGATAAAAATTGATGACACCCACACCCTCCCATACACCTCCACACCTACATACCTAGGTTTAACTCTAGATCATAGTCTGACCAATAAACAATACCTTCAGAAAGTGGCCAAAGTTATTGTAAGGGTCAATCTCCTAAAAAGACTAACTAGAACTACATAGGAAGCCAACCAGATGACTTTACGGACCACAGCCACAACCTTAGTATTTGCGCCTGCTGAATTTCGCTGCCAGGTCTGGACCTAGAGTGCCCATATGAAACACATTGACACTGTTGCGTTCCTGTCTGAAGCTAGTCACTGGCTGTGTCTCTTATACGCTAAACTATATGCTAGCATGGCTCGCGGGAATAGATCCTCTAACCGTCCACCGGGAAAAGATTACAATCAATGTTGCAAAGAAAGCAATAGACTTTGAAAACCATCTGCTTAATGAAACCATCAATGAGACCAGAGTACCTAACCACTTCAAGTCGCGGAGACCTTAAGGACCATGGCCCGAGACCTGCTACAAAAGCTGGGTGACACTTCAATTGCAGAATGGTTAGAGGAACCAAGGAGAACTACCTATGAGAAGTACCCCAGGTTACAAAGATTCCTTCCAGTAGTAGCAATTTACCTGATTGGAGAAGACCTCCCACGCATCATACTTTGCGGACTCAACCGTTTCCGTAGTGGAGCTGGGAAATTTCGGGAGATCCTACACAAGATAGGACAAACAGATTCACCCTTCTGCCGTCGATGTCACAATACGACAGAAACAGGTGACCACCTCCTACGATGTGACGGTTTCATGGACAGCAATCTCACTGTGTTGGAAGCAGAATTCCATAAGATGCTGATGGAAATAGATGTGTAACGAATACGAAAGAAGAAGAACTAATATTCTGATAAATTTACTCAGCACAACAAAGTCTGAACTCAAGATTTTTGTTTGCTTTTTTTGGTTTAAACGTCATTTTTCCCCATTAAGTGGGGTTCAGACGGTGCCCCTCAGAGGGACTTTGTTTTATTATTTTCCTGTTATCACAGGTAAAAGTTCCTGGTAAGTTCGTCCCGAAAGCAAGCAAGAACAACTAGCCTCAGGTTTCGAGAACCTTTCTCAATGTTCTTGCAGTTCCCAACAACACCGTTTTCTGTATGACTTCAGTCCTGATATTGATCCCGATTTTTTCTATGTAAAGCTCTGCTTCTTTTCTGACACATCCCAATGCACCAACTACAACTGGGATGACACTTACTTTTTAAAGGCGTCATAACCTTGCAGTTTCTCTTTTCAGTTCTTGATACTTTTCAATTTTCTCTTGTTCCTTCTGTTTTATCCTTATACCTCCTGGTACGGCTATGTCAATGATCAAGCACTCTTTTTCTGGTTCTAGCTCGACAACAATGTCTGGTCGCCTATGCTCAATTTCGTAATATGTGTTTATGTTAAAGTCCCCCAGTACCTTAATGCTTTCATTTCCAGTAACGCCTTCTGGCTTATGATTGTATCACTGTTCAGCCCTGGGTAAGTCATACTTCTTGCAAATCTCCCAGTGAACTATCCGTGCTACGTTGTCCTGTCGTCGCTTATGTTCCTTTTGGGCTAACTTGCTACATTCGCATATGATATGGCTCACTGTTTCTCCTTTCTCACCACACAATCTGCAAGTCGGCGAATCTCTTGATTTGTCGATATGGTGTTTAACGTAATTTGTACGTATTGCTTGCTCTTGTGCTGCCATAACCAGTGCTTCAGTCCCTTTTTTCAGGTCTCCACTTTTTAGCCACAACCATGATTTCTT
>RDPX01000466.1:81802-124706 GCA_003991215.1 Morbakka virulenta | reverse complement strand
TATATATATATATCTATATATATAGATATATAGATAGATAGATATATAGATATATATAGATATATCTATATATATAGATATATAGATAGATAGATATATAGATATATATAGATATATCTATATATATATATATATATATATATATATAGAGAGAGAGAGAGAGAGAGAGAGAGAGAGAGAGAGTACAAAAAACAAATTGTTATATTTGAATATTTGGATTCCCTTTGTTCAAGTGTTACACGATTTGAAAAAGGTGATTTTAATCTCTTTCATTGCTTTTTTGAAATCTCTAAAACACCTGCCTGGATAATGATTTTTTAGGATTCACATAAAAAGTTATTGCCAGATTTAATAAAGAAGAGTAATGTAAATAAATTGTATTCAAATTTTCGTTCCGCTCGATAGATATGAGATTTTTAATTAAAGAAATACACTTGCTTTGCAAGGTGATTCAAAAGGCTAAGCTCATTTTGTTTAGTTTAAGTTAATAGGAAATTTAACTCCATTCAACAAATAGTATAACAATTTTCTTTTCAGCATTATTATACCCAATGTTATCAATTTGGGTTGGGTTTTTTTTATGATGACATGCAAATTTGGTCACAGAGGAAGAAACAATGATTACTTATTCTACAAAACAAGCCACTTCTATTAAAAAATTTAGAATTACGTTATCTTATAGTTTGATTATTTAGAAGTGCTTTCTGTACATTTTTCATGATAAAAGCCAGTAAAAATGGTAAAATAATCGAACAAATTTCTTGCTATTAGGATTCCTAAACTTTAGTTAAAAGACTACCAAAATGTGCAGACTGAGATATTTTTCCGGCCATAAAACATGAGACACTCCCAGACCTGCGCTTTGCTTAATTACTGAAGCCAGACTGAAAATAGTTGTAGTATTGTCCAATACGAAGGACGATGGCCAAATTCTGTACCTTGTCATAAAAGACACATAGAAGTACCACGTTTGAGCAGCTGGAACCTTTGAAAGGAAATTATAATCAAAGTAGTAAATAATAACATAATATCTTTTTAACATAATTAGTTTAGGATATAAGGTTATTATAATTCATCTATTGCGAATCATAGGAGGGCTTCAATTGCATTCCTTTTTTAAAATGAAGATGCAGCGTTTGCCTAAAATCGATTTTTTTGTGGTTTGTGATTAGAAGCTTCAGTATCAAGAGAGAGAGTGAAAGAGAGAGAGAGAGAGAGAGAGAGAGAGAGAGAAAGAAAGAAAGAAAGAAAGAAAGAAAGAAAGAAAGAGAGGAGAGAGTGGGAGAGAGAGGGAGAATTAATTCAGCAAATGGGCATATTTTGTTGTTGAATATTTGAATATTAGGCTGAGATCGATTCAGGGACAATAAACTCATGGGCTAAAAATTTGATGAACAAATATAGACATTGGTTCCGAATAGTTAAGTGTGATAATTTCCTCTCTAAGCTAACTGCTTGTAACCTCGATGGGCTTTTGATAATTACTATGTGCCTGAGATTACTTACCTGTATCAGTAAAATCTTGTTAGGATAAGGATTCATGGTATTATTGCCAGGACAAAAATACATATATTTTCATAAAGGATTTTAAGGGTGATGTACAATATTTTTGGCACTCGCCCTTTATATAATTTTTTCCTACCGTAAAGCAAATTCGAGAGTAAAAGAGCAAAGATAAAGTTAGTTTAAGTTGTGTTGTTTAAAATCTTGACATAAAAGATATGTCAACAAACGACTATTTTTGACAGGATGAAATAATGTACAATAAAGATATATATGTATATGCATAGACCAGTTGAAAGTAATACCAAAATGAATTCTTTGTCCTTTGTGCGTATTTTCCCTGGTAATAGTAAGGCTTGTCAAATGGCTTTACCTCCTAAGGAATTGAACATGTCTATGAAAGCTAGTGTTTTGCCAGCCGTGATTTAGAACTAGTAGGAATATAAGTAAAAATCTTTGGCAAATGATGTGGATTGACACAGGGTTGCTAAGTTACTTCTGCCTGGTGACATAGCTGTTTGCACTGACAAAAACAACAAATTCTCGCTTAATCGCTGGAAAGTTAGAGGAATCCTTAAATATAGAATCAAATTCCATATAAATATGTTGTCTTGTTTGTGCTATGTATATACTCTTTTTTATTTGTATTTGTATTAACTTCATTTGGGCCCACTAAAACTAAACATACAGTGTTATATGTGCTTAAGACAAGGGATCATCAAAACTCTCCTATAAAGGATACTTAATCAGATATTAGTTGAAGAAGCCTGACATTATAACGAGGAAAATAATCCCTATTTATAGAAATTATTATTTTAGGGTTTTTATTTCTTTAACCAATTGGTCTTTCTAACAAACTGGACTAGCTTTTATATTAATTTNAAATTCCATATAAATATGTTGTCTTGTTTGTGCTATGTATATACTCTTTTTTATTTGTATTTGTATTAACTTCATTTGGGCCCACTAAAACTAAACATACAGTGTTATATGTGCTTAAGACAAGGGATCATCAAAACTCTCCTATAAAGGATACTTAATCAGATATTAGTTGAAGAAGCCTGACATTATAACGAGGAAAATAATCCCTATTTATAGAAATTATTATTTTAGGGTTTTTATTTCTTTAACCAATTGGTCTTTCTAACAAACTGGACTAGCTTTTATATTAATTTGCAATGATATTTTAATATTCTCGAGTCTCGAATGATCATATCCCCCCTTATTAATTTTTACAATATTTTTTCAGTCCCCCCTCCTCCCCCGCTTTTATTCTTACAACCCGCTTATTAAATTCTATTAGTTTGTGTAGATGAAATTATTATTATAAGTGATAGTATCCCTGTGACAATTAATTTTTGCAGAACTACTGGTTTATTCATGATTTTGTTTGACAAGTCTTCAGCATGACATGTCAGCATGGCTGTGAATACAAGCCGTTGTTGTTGGAAATTCTTCTTCTTCTTCTCCGGCCTTCATCCGACGTCTCTCAGGTCGACTGCTCGACACCTTTTTCTCCACTGGATTCGGTTTATTGCTGGAAACTGTTGGAAGCCATCAATGAATGCATGAAATGCAATTTTTTAAAATCGTGTTTCCCCCCCCCCCCCTTTTTTTTTGGTTAAAAATCTGTTATAAAAAATAAGCAATGATTATTTTGCTTTTGTCATTAATCAAATGAATAGTCCTCAGCTTGACAGTTTTTTAAAGATTTAGGCCACACATTTATTATTACTTAAGAAATTTCCAACCTCGCCATTATTTCAGCCCTCCAAATGATAACAATAGATAGTTTTAGAAAACCTATTGTTTTTTCTTACGTATGGATGCCAAGCGTTCTTTACATGATAGGTGAAGGTCAACGATAGAGAAAACAAAGAGAAATATCAATTTTGAATTTGTTTTGCCTAGCAAATGTTTTCTTGCACTCCCTGCAGATGGCATATTTACGTTTCATGCAAAAAAAATAAATTCAAAAAGTTTCAGACAAAAATCGGACTTTTTTGGACAACCACAACGACATTTTAAGCATCTATTACAGTATTAGAATGATACTCTTACAACTTTCTTGTTTTCATGAAACTAAAACAAATCTGCTATATGAACGAAAAGTGTGCAACAGCAATGAAATTCTACAGAACTACAGCGCAGACATAGCACAGTGTCAAAAAAACAACTGAATATTATTCTGTAAGTCTTTAACGGGGGCCTTCTTCATGTAATTTTGTGGTTGTGGCATCGGAAATATCAGCCAGATTTGGATTTAATCTACTTGATTAAATCCAAATCTTTCCTTAAAAACTCAAAGAAATTTATAAATCAACGATATTGTATTGGCTTTATAATAATTCGGTACACAACAGAGCATTCAGCAAACTGACATTTTCCCACTATACCACATTTTAAATTTATCCTTACAAATCGTTTCGCTCTGCATTATTGGTGTATTTAAATGCTGAGTACGGCAGGTTAAATTTGGTGGCACAAACACTGATACCTGAAATCAATCACAGCGTGGATTTTCTACCTACAGAGCACATCAATTCAAGCGGAGCCTGTTTACTGTACTAAGGTTCAATTCTTTTCCCCCTCTTTTAGTTATGCGAGGAAAAATGACTTGATCCATATACTTTGATGCTTCTTCATTATTGCTCCAATGGATTGGCGTAACAGTAACATGAAGCTTTTACTTTACAGGAGCCTTCAATATTACAAAATAATGATAAAATCCATCCCAGTGTGCCAGACCAAATTCAAGTCTCACGTTGACGCGGCTTCTAATCAAGATTTAAAACAGTTGCCCTGATCTCTAGCGTGACAACAACATGATCAGAAGATTTAAATGGAGGTAACAATAAAACTGAAAAATGCCTACGAACAGAAGACAAAAGCTGATCTAGCAGAGACGGTTCTTTTGATACAGGAAATTTTGTGAGAAAATCAACAAGCAAGTACAAGATCATAGGCAAGAGCGAAGCTGTTTGTAACTTTTTCAGGTCTTCCAGCTATCAAAATGAGTCAACTGGGTCATGTCATGTACATTATAGTCACAAAAGACAGAGCTATTAGCAGTGTAATGCTTGTCCAAAGCCTTATCAATTGAGACTGTTACTGTCTCAATAAACAAGCAAGGATCAGAAGAGGATCTGTGTTCGAACAGTGCTACCACAGTTCGAGTTAGGGTTTGCACCCCAAAATTGTCCGTTCGGGGAATTTTCGGGGAAAATGGCTAATTTTGACTTCCGATATTCGGGGATTTTTTCATTTTTCCCTGAAAAATTGAAAAATTATTTCTGGCACTAACTTGATGTTTTAGGCGATTTGTTGTTGTTTTCCATCTGGGAACTCGCTTCTCAGTTTCTCTCTTTCGGGCGCGCTTTGCTCATTTACGATATTTTTCGCCAAAGAATTGTAAACAAAAGTGAAAATGTCGGATTTAAAATTTCTCGACGTCAGTCAAAGTCCCAATCTCCTATTTGGCAGCATTTCTTACACTCTAAAGACACTACCAAAGCTAAGTGCAGGTTGTGTTCCAAGATTTACAAAGCTTTGAGAAGTACCAAAGGTTTGCTTGACCATCTTAGAGGAAAACACAATTTGGATTTGGAATCAGAACAAGCAGCTAGACTAGCAGGACCACCAAAAAAATTACAAAAATCACGTCGTTTTTGGAACAGAGAGACGAATTATCGCTTGATTTTCGTGTTGGTCGACATTGTACAGTGAATTTATTCATGCGATTTCAACTAGTCAAGACATTAGAAATGGTTTCAAAGCTGTAAAACTTAGATTACCTGAAAGTCCCAATGGTATCAAACTTTGTCTAGAACGAGAATAGGTACGTATCAAAGCAGACATGATGTCAAAGATAACAGAGATAAAACAAGATGGCATGAGGTTCAGCTATACTACCGATGAATGGACATCAAACAGAAATTGACGATATTTAAACATAAATCTGCATTTTTCTTAAGGCTATTTTTCACTTGGATTTGTAAGTATTGTAGGATCTACGCATTCAGATGTTTTTAAGACAATGTTTGAAGCTAGGCTAGCAGAATTTGAATTGGATGTGCAAAAGGATATAATTGGTGGCACCTCTGATGGAGCTGCACTGATGATAAGTTTTGGTAAAGCATTGCAGCCACTGCTGCATTTTCTGTTCTATGCTCATGAAATAAATCTCACTGTCAATGATGTACTTCAAGTGAAGAAAAAGAAGGAAAAGGCTAGATCTACTTTGAATGAGGAGGAACCTTTAGAAAAATCTTTGGAAGATTTGGAATATTCTGATGATGTCATGGACCATGACGACTCTCGGCTAGCTTTTGAAACAGTGGAGGAAATTGGCAATGATGAAGATCTCAATCTAAATTTCAAAAATGACATTGTCATGATTTGAAAAATAGTGAAAACTTTCCGAAAATCTCCTGTGAAAAATGATACCTTTTTCCAAGCTATTTTGAAAAAAGACCTGGGACACGGGTTGAATCTTAATTTGGACTGTACAACTCGTTGGAACAGTCTGAATGACATGATTCAGAGATTCCTTAGGATCTACAAGCAATTGAAGATGGCTTTGGTGCACATGGAATATGAATTTCAGTTCACTGATTATGACATTTCCAGACTAGAAGATCTTATCAGTGCCTTGAATGTTGTAAAATCGGCTAGCCTAGCCTTATGCAGAAAGAATGCAAATCTTTTAACAGCAGAAACTATCATTGAAACAACATTGAAAGAGCTTGAAAAACAAAATTCTCTTGTTAGTATGAAATTACACGAATCCCTTACTAAACGAATTTTAGAAAGAAGAGATATTCAAGCTGCAAATTTGATTTAATACATGATCCATCCATGCTTTATTACAAAGGAAAAAGATTTCTTTGGATTAGAAATAGAACGAAAGTCAATTCTAGATCTAGCAACAAAACTTCTCAAGCGACCCTTTTCTGTTGTTCTGTTGAAAGTCAAGTTGGAAATAATGATGAAGAAAGTGATACTGAAGCTAGCACTAGCCAAGAAGAGGAGACAGAAAGCTTGCCATTTGACGAACAACTTGACTTGATACTTCAAAAAGCAAAACAAAGTACAAAACCTAATGCTAGACCAGAACTAGAAGTGAATCCACCTGTAGTCAAAGCTGAAATGCGGCTTTATGAACTTAAGACTACCACTCAAAGGCGTCCTAATCTAGACTTGATTTTCAAGTCGCTTTTGACTATTGCACCAACAAGTGTGGAGTCGGAGCGGTGCTTTTCTTCTACCAGTAAATGACTGTAAGATTATATTGCGATTTTTTGCCTGGTGGTAAGCATTTTGAGCAACCTTTCCCCCATCCTATGGCATTTAAATTGTTTAATCAACTATTTTGACTGATTAATTTTTCTTTTGTTAGTTTGACTCCTTGATGACACAGTCTCACTTTCTGGAGGAAAAAGTAAAATCTTTTATTTCTTACATGTACAATTGGGAATCGGTAGCAATCACCAGTTTGATCTAAATAATCGAGAACCTTAGTATTTAGGAAACTGAGTAGGAATTGGCATAAAATTACGGGTTTGAAATCATATGTGGTCACTTTGAAAGTGGAGTTAATTCCACACACTTATGCTGAAGCAAGTTGAGCATCTCTGAAACAGCTAAAAAAAGAGATGTTTGGCACATTTTACTAAGTACTAGTGTTTGGGGGTTACAAAGTAAAGTATTCAAAATGTGCTTGCTTTCTTTTCCAAACGTAATTTACCTTCATAAGAGAAATAGCTCTCATTTTTTCTCAACGCTTGCATAAGAGAGAGAGAGAGAGAGAGAGAGAGAGAGAGAGAGAGAGAGAGAGAGAAAGAGAGAGAGAGAGAGAGAGAGAGAGAGAGAGAGACAGAGAGAGAGAGAGAGAGAGAGAGAGAGAGAGTCCCTTTTTGGCTTTTGGCTTCATTTTTTCCCTTTTTCTTTGCTTTGGACCAATATTTCATGACACATAATTACACATACTTTCGTTTCCTTCAATATATGTCCATATGCATCAGTTGATCTTGCCATTTAGAATAACAGTAATTAAGATCTTTTTCAGCATTTTTCTTGATGAAGAATTGCAACGTAACTACCACTAGTAGCTCATTTCCCTCGTTATTATGATTTCCGCACAATATTTTAGCTCCATATCTTAATGAATTTTATTTTTGATTTCTTTTTGATTTAATATTTCAACAAATAGCACCAACATTTGTACAGTGGGAGATATGTGGTAAGCTTTATCATGGGCATAGTTTGAAACAACAGCAACTTAATGTTATGTGAAATAAATTTACGAGATAGCTCAATTTGGAGAGGGTCAGACTGAAAGTCTAAAGGTCCATAATTTCATTGCAGGATCTCATGTTGTGGTTTTCCGGTGATTTTTTTAAATGAATACAGGACTACAATGTTTGCTTAAAACCCCAATATTGGTGGAGTTACGTCACTGCATTGGTGGTTCAGCGATTATGGATGCCATACTGGCGTATGTTGTGTACATGCTGTTTTATTCTGTCGATCAACCTTCAGAGTGCTTTTATTTAATTTTTATCATTTTTAGGTAAAAACATATTCTTTCTTGGCAGAGGGAATAATATTTGTAAATCGCTACTGTATTTTAATATTTTCTTTGATCTAGACCAGGTTATTGATCCAGTGCCTCTTTTCATAGTATTTCTAAAATCACTGAAGCTTATGACAAAAATCCCCAATGCACTTTCCGGATTCCATCTGGAGATCTTCTATTTCAGCAAGACGATTTAAACAACAAAGCCACAGCAAACTTGATTACAAAATCGAGTGCTTTCTTTTATGTTCACAAAAGTCTCTTGGTCTGAGGTGTTGTTGGACCACTAAAAAGGCAGTCAGAGCTCCTAAACATTCAACAAGCAACACCATAATTTAATCCGATCTTTCTTATGATCCTTTCAATATTCCAGAAAATCTAACTGAATTCTGTTCGTAACTTTTCGACTTATTTAGCACACAGACAGACAAACATACGGACAAACGCAGACAAAAAATAACCTCCACGGGGTTCGTAAAGCTACAATTTCAAGGAATAACTCATTCTCTTGCAGGAAACATGTGAAAGTCATTAGAAGCCCTCAAACAATTAGGCAGAAACACAAGCTTTACATGTCAAAATAATGACAGTTTCAGCAGGGTTGCCCCTGAAAAACTATTTGTAATTTTAACTGGTGACTAGTTGCCAGTAAAGTATGATTACCATGTCAATACGCTATGCAGCCATTCATTGACTCGGATTGGTTAAAAGATATTGCATTGTGCAAACATTTTGAAATTCAGGCGTCACTTAGCTAGTTTAAAAGGTACACAAGAATGATAAAAGGCAGAAGGTTTATTTTTTCAATAGAATTTCAGGAATTCAACTGCCAACATCAGTGCTTTTAAACGTCTTGAAGGGAAAATTAGTTGTGTAACTTAAAAGCTGGAAGACACCCTTGCATGAAGAGAAGAGAAGACAAAATTGTGAACCTCATTTAATTTGTTGTTTGAGTCACACAATGTCCAGCTAGCAGAAGTTTATGTGAATGGAGGTGTTGGTTTAAATTGTATATCAGTATATAACGAAAAAAATCCACTTCTTAATTCAAAAATAGCCTTTAATAATCGCAGTCTTGAATAAGGCCCCGATTTTGTTTCAAAATATTGAAGTAGGCGTTCATGTTCTATAAAACACTCAAAACCATTTTAGAAATGTAGATGGAAGTAACTCAGGTATTTAATCTGTAATATATTCAACAGTCATCTTTTTGATACAGCTTATATAGATATTTTTGAGGCTGCTCCAGAGATTTTCTCTTCGTGTAACTTGTGTAAAGGGCATTCTTATGCCTTTTGAATCTATTGAAAATACTGCAGAAAAAAGCAGAGTTCGTTACTTGGAGTTAATTAGCTCTTTTTCTATGCGCTATGCCGATTTATAAACATTAAATGAAAATTCAACAGGAACATTACCAGCATCTGAACCATCCCTTCTCGTAAACAGTTGTATTTTTTTTTTGTTATCGTGTATTGAAATTTTAATTTAGCCATTTTTTTGTTTTCTGGGCATGTAGTAAATTTGGTTATTTTTAACAAAGTTGCAGCCTGTTTAAATAAATAACGTATAATATTTTTGTTTAATTCTGGTCATCTTTAATTCTGTCATGCATCCCATGATTGGTTGAAAAGAGGGCAAATAATGTGGGATAGTTTAGAGGCGTTTAGAGTTCTTCTTCTGAGTTCCTTATCCTTTCAGGACGTTGGAGATCATGGTCTTCCATCTCTTTCTCTCTTTTGTCAGTGCTAAAATTTCAGTCACCTCCTCTTTTCAGTCTCTGTCTTCCTCTATTTTTCTTTCCTTCAACCTTCCCTGTTACCACCAAGTTTTCCATTCCTTTAGAGTATTCAGCGAATAAGCTAAAATATTGGACAATATATGAGACATGATAGCTCATAGACGTTCAGCAGCAAATTCATTTTGCTGAATACTTTTTACCTGAAAAAATAAAAAGTTGCATTACATTTTTTTTTATTAATTTTCATTAAACTTGAAGTAAAATTACTGAATGGATTTCCATTAAGTCATTTATGAATTACTATGCTTTGATTTTTCTTTTCTCTCGTTTGAAAAAAGCAAATCGGGCAGCAGAAAATCAATTGTGCATTAAACTCAATTCTGTATCCATATGTTGACAGACTGGGTAAAGAAGGTTGAAATTAAGACGTCCGGTTCTCCATGTTATTGCTAATATCAGTATGCAAGTTGGGGTTTTTTCCAGCACCGATGTGGTTGATCAAATTAAGATTCAGACAAAAGTTCTCAAATTTAAAAAGTACCAGCCAGGAAGTTTGGTGAAAAGAAATCAAATGTTATCCATCAGTCCAGACTAATCTTAATGTTTCTACTTTCAGGATCTGTGTGTACCTAGAGAGTAAAGGCCAGATTTCTACTACCTGAAGTTTTAATTTTACTTTCAATTCAGCTTGAAAGGAAGTTCAAACCACCTAAGTCAAAAGCAAAACTTGTGTTCCCAATGTCCTCAGATCTCAAAAAGAGGATGGTTTGAAGTAAATTGGCAAAGATGATAGACATAGCCAGAACACAAAGTCATCTTTTCTCTTAACCTTTAACAAATTTGCTCAGCACAGCTTGGTTATTTAGTCCAAGGGCTTCGCGATAAAGATGCAGATGTTTTGGAATACGAAATATTGTTTGTGGTCGACTTGATAAGTACCTTTCTTTGGCGCATTTTGTTTACATACTTTACAATAAAATCTGTCCTTACCGGAAAATGAAATGTAGCGGTTTGCAGAAATTGTACATTTATTTGCTTTTATTTATCACTCGATTTTCTGAAACAAATCATTTTTCGACGGTTGTATGTACTCAGCAAACTTTTGTAAATTGTGACGAACTTGCAACATTTGTTTTGTAAACAATCCAACTAAATTGAACAGAAGTGGTGAAGCTCATTATAATTTTAAGAAAAGCCATGAATAAAATGAAGGCAGTTCATCAAATCAACAAAGAAAGAATTTATGCTGCTAAGATCTCAGACAGGAAATCAGTGATCCCTATTATCACAAAAAAACCCTAAAATAAATATGATCTCAACAGGGGTCTTTCCATTCTTCCATTATTTCACATAACAAGTTATGTGAAATAATAAAACAGGATATCTTGACCAACATTGTCTGTCAAACGACCTGACATGAGCCATATTACTGTAATTAAGAAGTTTCCGAAAGGTATTTGTACGATCAATATTTTTTATTTATTATACCTAGTTTTGCAATTCAGTCGGTAACGACACATTATGCTTGGTGTCGTGCAATATAACACATTTATAACTACTTTTATTATTATTTTTTTGTTGTTGATATTATTATTTTTATTATTATTAAATTAATGTTTATACAGGATATAATACATATATGCAAAAACATATATATAAAAACATTAGTATTTTACATACACTGTAAAAACTGCTATCAATGTGGTCCTGTTTTGACACATCAGTAAAACAAAAAGGAAAAAGAAAAACGATTATCAGAATAGGAAGCTAAAAACCGCTTCAGGGCCGATACAAGACTAATCGCATATAGTAAAACGCTGAAAATGCTGAAAAACGAGCCCAAATTGAATAGCGGAAATTTAGAGTAACTAATCACTAAAATCTAAAAATCTTAAAGTTAAAAAATGCTATTTAAAGTCCTTTTATCTAAAAATCATGCCTAATTTGTTAGTAAAATTTTTATTTTTCTCTACGTATTTCTAACGGAAGATCATTGTAAAATCGACAACCTTGGTAACAGAACGATGGATGACCTATTTCAAGTTTTATCTTAGGAAGTTTTATTGAAAAGTTATTATTTCTTGTAACGTGTGTGTTAACTTGAAAGTAGTTTCCGAACGGGATACNATATAGTAAAACGCTGAAAATGCTGAAAAACGAGCCCAAATTGAATAGCGGAAATTTAGAGTAACTAATCACTAAAATCTAAAAATCTTAAAGTTAAAAAATGCTATTTAAAGTCCTTTTATCTAAAAATCATGCCTAATTTGTTAGTAAAATTTTTATTTTTCTCTACGTATTTCTAACGGAAGATCATTGTAAAATCGACAACCTTGGTAACAGAACGATGGATGACCTATTTCAAGTTTTATCTTAGGAAGTTTTATTGAAAAGTTATTATTTCTTGTAACGTGTGTGTTAACTTGAAAGTAGTTTCCGAACGGGATACACACGTTTCCAGTGACGCATTTACGGGCAGTGCTGCAGGCTTGGTTCTTCATTCTTCCAGACGTTGATGTCACTCGTTTTGATGAATTATTGCCATATATCAGCTTAGATGCACGGTAGTCTATTGAAGTTAGGTTTCCCTTTTGTGTATCGGTGAGTCGTATCTTCACAGTGCAGCAGTATGTTATAATTGGGACGATCATAGAGCTAAAAATATTCTCCGCCACATCAGATGTCAAGAGCCAACGGATTTTTGCGAGGGGTAGTAATCGCCCACTAGCTTTTCGTAATCACTTTTCGAAATGTCCTTTTAAGATTCATTGTAGCATCAAGGGTATTTCCAAGCTATCCGTACGTTGTTGTTCGGTTGATGGAAACGTTTTTTTTAATACGATCTCAAGCGGTTTCTCCGTTTTCGAAAATCTATTCGCTGTCCCAAATAACATCACCTCTGTTTTTATCTTCTTTAAATTTGTGACCAACTCATAGAGGTAAGTCAAAATCTTTTCGAGTTCTTCATTTGGTGTATCTTCGACGTATTGGATGTTACGATATGCAAAATATACGACACTTGTCGTCTGCGCACATCAGGATTCTCGACGATTTAAGGACAATAGCCAAGTCATTAAACCATATAATAAACAGTAAAGGACCGAGGATTGATCCATGGGGAACTTTAGTTAAAGTGAAGTGCGAAATACTTCTGCACAGCCAGCACGTACGAAACCCAAACAAACTGTGTCCATGAAAAAGTTCCAATCCGTCTACATGCCATCAGATTATTCACTTTTTCAATAAGGTTCAGAACATCAAATACTCCTATGAAAATATCCCGGGACCGATGCCACTGACCAGGTTCCACTTATCAAGTCGTTTTTATTGAATATTCTAAAGGATCCGAAGCCTGTCAGAACACCTCGGTTACAGCTGCGTGAATGGGAAGACTCAATTGCTGAACAAAATTGAAAAAATTATTTACTCGGGCCGACAAAGCGGGAAGAGGACTGCAGTGGAAAACGACAAGAGCATTTACGGATGGATGTATTTAAAGCAGCAAATAAGTCCCTGGCCAGACTAAAGAATGCAATATGTTTGCCTTCACAAATTTTCGAGCTGATGGAAAAAAAGAAGATAAACACGACCGTGGGCACTATCATCCAAACAAATGTAAAGGGTCCACAACAGAGCCTTTAGGGGTTACAGAACTGAAAGAGCCGCCAACATCACACCAAGAAAGATTACAGTAATACAAATTTAACCGAGAAACTGGGTTTGTAACACGAAAATGGAGGTATGCACATGGAGGCAGACAGGTGGAGTCATTCAAAAACTGTCATGTGAAATATCCGATGCTGACAAATAAGAACAGCTCACTTCGAACAAGGTTTCGAAGTGAGCTGTTCAAAAATACAAAAATGTTGAATTGTCTTGTCCATAGAGTTCTTACCTAAAACATGAATAATCGATAGCTAAATGACAAAAAAAAAAATCAACCCAAAAAACTTTTGAAATGTGGTCTTCTTTATTATGTAAACAATCTCCATTTGACATGTGTCCAAGCTAGTAACTCACCCTGACAGGTAAATCCAAAGGGAAAAAAGCTCAAAGAAGACAAAGAGCAACATATTTTGGTAAAATAAGATGTACCAAATTTCACAATTTGTTTTACAGTAGATCTGTTTGGCGTGAAAAAACAGAAGGAACCAATGGATTGCGCAGCCGGGACACCATAACAGCACTGCATACCATCCTTTTTCCTTCTTTCGCTACGTCAAATGCAAGTACTTAAGTACCGTTTAAAAACCTTGCCAGACAGACCAATTGGGCAACTAAGCCAACGCAAGTTGCAATTATTTTTAATAGGTCAATATATAATAATTAATACTTTACTTTCCAATTTCATGTTCATACTTTCAGTCTTCTATTGTCGTCCTCTCGCGAAAACGTTCATTTTCTGTATACCAAACAAACATTCTCCCAACGCTACATAAATTTAAATTATCAAACGATTTGGTCATATTACTGACCGGCCTTATTTCAAAAAAGCGACGTTGTGGTCCATCGCCATACAACATTTGGGCATAAAAAAGCATAAGAAACATTATAATTAAGAATATCCATTCGGCTGTCAAAAGTGGTAACAAATGATACCCTTTTACAAGTAGTGCTTTAAACGTCCACTTTAAACAAGCAAGTCTCCCTAACCCGACAACGTATAAATCCAGTCTGTTCAAAGTATTATTGCATCACAAGACGATACCTGTTATCTATGCCCGATATATATGGCGTATCAACGTTGAAAAAGTTTCCTAAATACCATCCACAAGACTAACAGATTAAGGTCTATTATCAACTTCCTGTTAAACTCACCTACGCTTCAAAAACCAATCAAACCAAATCTTTCAGACATGTCTGTACTTTCGCCTCGCTTATGATGACCCCATTGATCATCACTATAATACCTTCGCGATTACAATCCAATCACTTAAGTATTAGTATCGAAGTAATTATTACCTATCGGCAGTGCTCAATAATATAAGAATATTAGCTATAATATGATAAACGACAAAAAAATCAACAAAACTTAGTTTATAACTGTCAGTTTCATGTTTTCACAATAACAATAACAATTAGCTGGCGATTGTGAAACATGAAACTGACAGTTCTAAACAAAGTCTTGTAGATTTTTTTTTGTCGTTCAACACTATATATATATATCAGCAATATTATTAATGTAAATCAAAATTCCATAATATTAGAATTGAAACATAAAAAACTATGTCTTCTGGTTTCCAATTTTATTCAATGATGACCTTCAAAGCGTTACAAGCCACAAACACTTTTAAGCATTTTGCATTCTTCGTACCCATGCAGAAAGAGGACCTTTATTTGCCAGAAATTTTGCATGAACTCCACAGGGCTCAAGTTTTCCTTCAGATCGCAAAGCTTCATATTCTTCTCGTTCATATTTAGTGAAACCCCATTTGTTAGACACAAATATCTGAAATACGAAAATAAAGTAAATTCATATTTTATGCCACTTGGACACAAAAAAGAAGCACCACACAAAAAAGTAGCAATGACAACAATATATACAAGATTACTTGATCAAAAGAAAAACAAAAAAAAAAGGTGGTACTGTCATTTTTCTAAACTTTACTGTAATGAAAACGAATTTTGGTCTGGAAATAAACTCTCAGTATTATTAAATAGATCTCACTGGCAGTTTTTCACAAGCACAAAGTTGTTACTTTATGAAACATTCTCTTTAAATTACTATAAAGGCGACTTTTCATCTTGAACACGCGGGATTTTAATATACTATTTCTGGAAAACATTTCCTCTAGATGCTTAACTAATATTGCCTGGTGTAATCATACCTTCTGGCGACCAGGGAATTTAAACTTGGCTCTCCTCAGGGCTTCAATGGCAGCAGCTTTATTGTTGTCCCTTGTACGCACGGACATAATTGCTTGTCCAATGTTAACTCGTGCTACAGTACCTTGTGGTTTACCAAAAGCACCCCTCATTCCAGTTTGGAGCCTGTGCAAAAAAAAAAAGAAAAAAGAAAAGAAAAAAAAGGGTAAATATGTTGGAGAGATCCTTACCACATCCAAAGAGCACTTGATCAATAAAGTTAAACCAAAAAAGCAGGCATGATACATCAATGGTCTGACAGAACAAAGAAATTGACAGGGAGAAAAACCGCTAAACTTTACTTGAAATTAAAAAAATAAATAAAACAAATCAACGTACCTATCAGCCCCAGCACACGACAACATTTTATTAATTCTGATAATATGGAATGGGTGGAGTCTCATCCTGATGTGAAAGGAATCCTTTCCACCATTTTTTATCAGGTATTTGTTGCAACAGATTCTTCCTGCCTCAAGAGCTTCACTTGACAGCTGCTCAAATTCATCAGATACAAGGTGGACACATGCAGGGAATTCATCTACACCAGCTTTCTTCCTTCCAAGATCAAATATTCTGATTTTTGGATCTAATTAATGAAGAGAAACACGGGAATGCTATTTAATTGCAACAATGTTTTGAGGTAAATGCGAAGTTAAACTAAACCTTAAAATTCCCTTCCCTACATCCGACCCAATTATTTTAAAACAGTCCTGTTAAATTGGATTCCTAAAATTAACAAAGAAAGTAACTGGCAGGTTCATCTCAGTCAGAAAAAATATATACTATTCCATACTATTTCCTATACAAAAACTTGCAAATATATTTCTTATATTATTTGAACAAATGCTTGTTTGTTACACTAGGTAACAGTATTATACAGCCATGGCAGGCAATTTTTGCACACAACAAAATGTTGACTATGTTTTACACCAGCATTTTTAACTTACCCACAAAATATTATTGTACAGCATCGTCATTGGTGAAAAGCACATTTTCACCTTATTCATTTATGTGCAACTCTTTAAATGTTTGTTTGGGTGTGCTTTGTAATATTTGATCAGGGAACCACATGCTAATTTAATGAAATATGTTTTGATATTTTAAAACATGCAAATGAACTGCTTACTGTGTTATCTTGGTTTCATCAAAGAAATATTTAGAAGAACCACTTTATCTTATCACAGTGGACTGCAGAAGCTTTGGACAATGCCATTTGACACAAACAGCAATTATTTATGCATATTGCAGCAGAGGTGACCATGTGGCTATTTTCTTTTCTGACAAGTAAGCAAGTAACAGCAAGTCACTGGTACTGGTAATAGTGAGGGCAGGTCACCAGGGCACTTCCCATGATAATATCTAGGGAAAGACCACAACATGTCACATTTTGTCAGTGAGAAAAGTGGTTTAAGATCACAAGTGATATTTGGAACTATTAAATTACAACTATGTCTTCAAATTTGACCAATCAAGTCAAGATGGTAAGCACCTGGCAACAGTACACCATGCAGGGGTGGATGCTATATTTGTAGAAATAAAAGCAAGCTGTTCTGTACAAAGAACCAACCTTTTTCGCTGCTTTACATTGGAATGTGTTTAAATTACCTTAGACAAAGGGAAAAGAAAAGGAGAAACCAAGTAGCTTTATTGATTCGCACTCCTCATGATAAAAAGCAACCTCACCAGGTTTAACAGCAAAATAATTGTCCATGAGTATTAGAGAGAGATAAGAACTCAGCTTTCTACTGAATGACATTGGTTTCATTTTGGCCAAATTAAAAAAAACCACAAAAAACAGCCACTTCCTCTGACAACTTGAGGTAACATCCACAAATCTTCCACAAAATTCACTTGTTCCTACTGTGTTGCATTGTGGCTAATGCCAGAATCCAAGTCAGTGTCATCAGCATCACCATTGATGAAAAGAAGGAAAAAGAGTTTGACAAAGAATAAAACTTGGAGAAATGTCAGCATTTGTGTTGTTAGGATATTTCAAAAACAATTTGGTTTAAAACAAGTGTTGACACCTCAGCTGATAGTGTATGTGGCCAGTGTAACACATTTTATTACTTGAGAATAAAGTCTGAACACTACCAAACATCCTTTTAAGAACAACATAACAAGAAAGCTTATGAAGCAATTTAACAGACTTCACAAAATGCCTTGAAAATATCCATAACTATATCATATTCTTCACCAGGCATCCATAAACCTATTGAAGCTTCATTACTAGTTTAAAAAGATCAGACAAAGGGAGATTTTCTAAATCCATGTCTAGACCAGCACACCATTAATTAGTCAGCTCAAAAGCTAAACAATGGCAGAAACATGTGTAGCTGGTCAATATTGAAAAATTTAATGAACAAAAACAAGAACTGGGAAAAAACAGTTTGACAGTAATGATTTCATATCATTAGCACAATTTGTCATGACAGCTATGGGAATATATTCTGAACAAGGAGATGTAGCTTGATCAAGTTCATAAATAATCTTTGTAACCAACTAGTTTCATGACAATAGTCTACATACTGATCATTTTGTGCCAGTACAACTGGGAAGGGAATTTACAACTAACACTGCAGAATTTCATGCATTTGGCCTCTTGCCAGCAAAGCAGTAGAAGTCAAATTAAGACCTCTGTAAAAAGTGATCTCTGTTATAACTTTACTTACACATGAAGCACACATCAACCTATTCAAACAGGTTGTCAGCAATGCTAGCATTTCACAAAGATAACTTTGGGACTTCGACAACATCAAACCAAACATTGCACTCCCAATAAACTGCTTTTCATTTTTTCATCCAACTTTTATTGAAAATCATATTTTATTTGCAGCTAATTATAACTAGTAATGGTTTTATGCCTTTAAGTTCTTTCCTAATTTAGTTCGAGTAACATGATAGTCATCATCATCATCATCATATTCAGTTTAACGTCTGTTTTACATGCTAGCATGTGTTGGACGATTTCTTGAAATTGACTTCCATGTTATCCTATCCTTCACCAGGTCTCTGCTGACACCTTTTTCTTTCAGATCCATCCTTATCACTTCCTCCCATGTTTTCTTTGGTCTTCCTTTCCCAGTGGTTCCTGTCACCTTGATTGTTCTGCATCTACTTGCCCAAGCATTCTTGTCCATTCTCTCCACATGACCAAACCAACGAAGCCTCCTATTCTGAATACAGCTGCCAATACTGTCCAGATTCAATCTTCTTCTGAGTTCATTAGAACTGAGCCTGTCCTTTTGACTTATGTTGCGCATCCATCTTATCATTCTCATGTCATTCCGCTCCATGCAACTGACATCTTCAGCTTTCACTGGCCAAGTTTCACTGCCATACATCATTGTGCTACGTACACATGCCTGGTAGACTCTACCCCCTTGCAGTAACACTTGCACCAGCTGCTGCCTCGGCTCCAAGGGTGTCACCAAGGTAGGAAAACCTCTGGACAACTTCAATTTTCTCACCCTCCAAATACACTTTCCACAGGTCTAAGTCACAGGTTGCCTCTCCTTTTATGCACCTCTTCCAGCTAAAACGGTTACTTTCTGTCAGTTTGCCCTTTATTCCACTGCACCATTTATGTACCCAGTGCTTGCAAGTACCACAATAGATTGAGTTGCTCCCAACTCCCTTCCCACAGACTGACCAGGGAAACTTTCCTTTCTCCCATGGCTTTCCTAAATTGCGACCACTGACCATCACTTTTGTCTTTCCCATGTTTACTCTCAAGCCTTTATCTTCCAAACCCTTCTTCCAAGTCTCTAACTTAGCAAGTAGACCATCAAATGTCTCACTGGAGAGAACAAGGCCATCTGCATATAGCAATTCCTCTGGGCAACCCTTTTGAAACTCTCTTGACAGTGCTTCCAAAACACAAATAAAAAGCAGTGGACTTAGTACAGATCCCTGATGAACTCCAACACCCACACCAAAACTCTCAGTATAGGAACTGTTGACCCTTACCCGACTTTTAGCATTTCTGTACATTGCCTGAACAACCTTAATCAGCCATTCACTTACTCCTAGTTTCCGTAAAGCCCACCAAACAACTTCTCTTGGCACTCTGTCAAAGGCTTTTTCCAAATCCACAAAGGCAAAGTACAGCTTCTTGTTTTTCGCAAGGTACTTCTCTTGCATTTGTCTAAGGATAAAAATGGCATCAATAGTTCCTCGTCCAGGCATAAAACCAAATTGCATGTTATCAATGTTTATTTCAATTCTAANTTCCCAAGGTACTTCTCTTGCATTTGTCTAAGGATAAAAATGGCATCAATAGTTCCTCGTCCAGGCATAAAACCAAATTGCATGTCATTGATGTTTATTTCACTTCTAATTTGTTTTTCCATAACTCTTTCAACAATTTTCAGAACTTGGATAGTGCCTTTTTAATAAACTGTAGGTGTTCCCTCACCTCACCTTTTAAGTATAATTTTATCCTCTGCCAACCCAACTTCACATACACACCCTAAGAACCTGATGCTTTATATTCTCTCAAGCCAATATCAAATTGATTGAATCTCTTCCACACATATGTTGTTGCATTTTTCCAGGCTCTGTTATGCCAGGATGCCTGATCATAACTGCTGGATATTACTGATGATTGTCTTGATGTCCAAGGGCTACCAAGTTAGGATAATCTTCTATAAGATGAGAGACTATGTGGGGAATAACTTGGCAGAATGGGTATAAGTCTGTGTGGGTGTTGTCAAAACAGTTTATAGGTTATTAGTCACTGGTGATTGCCACAGAAAAGTAATGGCTGGTGTACTCTCCTTGACCTTGAGAGATGAGTTTGTGTGTGCTTTTTCTAGTGAGAGAGTAATCTGGTTAATATTTATGTCCTTCTAAAGTAAATCAACTCTGTTTTCCTTATCTTCTGAATGAAGCAAGGCAATGAAGGACACTGCGAGTAGCAATGGCATTTTTGCAAATTGAAAAGGAATTACAAATTCCACAAAAAACTTGATGCAAAGTAAAAATACTTAATACAAAAAATGTTCTCCAATGAGCTGAAGTACTGTTCATACAAAAAATTGCTAAGCTTGTTTTAACTAGATGACTTACCAGGTACACCACGGCAAAAACGTGATTTTGGGTAAGGCTTGTTCTTGCAATACCGATAGCTGTGGGGAAAAATTGACACAAAATTAGTCAATTGACAGAGATGAGTTTTAGAATTCCTAAAGTTCTTTCACTGGATGTTTGGGTGTGCCAGCACTTACACAGTAAAATGAATTTGAATTCAAAAATTTCTAGATAAATGCTCCCAAGGGTCCAAAGCTAATGCAGAAGTCACATGAAAAACAATGTCAAGAGTTAAGCTGTCTGAAATAGGGTGGAAGGTAGAGGCGGGATGCAAAATGGAGCAACACGGAAAAAGCAAGTGACATGAGATAGTGATGGGGAAGCTGCAAGGTGAGATACAGGACAAAGTGGTTAATAGGAAGAATAAGGAAAAACATGTTTTACACTGAATCAAAAGAAACAAATGTCTAATTAATACACATCTAAAGGTCCAACATCCTTCTGACAGGGCTACACAAAACTACAGTAAGAATTATAGTAGATTTATATATTCATGCCTTTTTAAATACTTCTTCTTTCCTTTTACTTTAAGCCCTTGTTTAAAATGAAAACTGGGTCTGTTTCATGAACAGGAACTTTCTATGCTGCTCTCTCTATAGCCATATAAAATACTAGCTCTCTTTTGACATGATAGTTCCATGTGATTTCTACAAGACTCTATTCCTTTCCTGCTCTCTTGGCCAAAAGTCTTGCTCTCCTACTTGTTTATGCAGCGTGCTCTCCGATTCTGGCTCTTTCTTGGTTGGAAGTTTTGATCATATTTTACTAACTATCTTGCTTACTTATGCTTTGGCTTGGCTTATTAGCCTTTTTGAAATTGTTTTTTCACTAACTTTACTTTATAAAAAAATCCTGGCAACCTGAAGTCTGTGATAAGCTGCCAGTGAGCCCAATTGTATGCCATTAACACCTTATATTGAACCTTGAGATTTCAGACATACTGATTGGCCACTTGCCTGACAGGAGAAGTATTTCTTAAAATGTTCAGGCAAAGTATTTCTTAAAATGTATCACCTTGTGATTTGTAAGCTTTTTCTGGATATGGATCTGAAAGAAAAAGGTGTCAGCAGAGACCTGGTGAAGGATAGGATAACTTGGAAGTCAATTTCAAGAAATCGTCCAACACATGCTAGCATGTAAAACGGACGTTAAACCGAATATGATGATGATGATGATGATTTCTAGAAAAATGCTTACAAATGACATGTTAAATGTCATATATTAGTGCCTTCTACTAAATCTATTGAGTTGAGAAATATTATCACTTTGTTTCACAAACATAGCCATTTACAGGAATTTTGAATCCAAAGCAGTGAATGTAAGCCACAGAGCAAAAATACAATATATATATATATATATATAATAAGTTAAAAAACTCAAAAATAAGGGGGAAAAATATAAAAAAGATTTCAAAATAATAGGAAAAAATTGAAAAATATATACATTTGTACACATATCTGAACACAAAACTACAGTGGGTAAAATATAATCATCTTACCATCTGGCTGGTCTGCGACCCATGGTTGACACTAAAAAAAAAATATATAAAACTCTGATTGTGATTGTCCTAGTTGCAGCAATACCATTTGTTAACACTTTACTTTATGTGCTTAATATTAATAAACCTTGAAAAGTAAAACTAATCAAGTGTATAATTAGGTTTGTTCTCCAAATATTTAACTATTACCCCATAATCTTGCATTGAGGCACTGGCAGACATTTAAAAATTCTGCATTTTCAAATTTAGAAAATAGGACTACATATAGGCACCCTGCACCTATATCTTTTTTGCTAAAAATCACATTCAATTACCTTATTCTTTAGCCCTGTTTATAAGGATTCTTTCGAGTAAGCAAAAAAAATACTGTTTTGGGATTGTAACCTCAGAAATATCACAGATTAAAAGATACAATTGGCCTATCTACATGTTTATGGTAATGTCCTCATCATTTTCATCAGACACAGATCCCATAATCAAGAGTGAAGCTTCTGGTAATCACCATACCATTTGATGTATCCGCATTGCCGAAACCCATTGATGATGAATGCTGGTTTTGCTACTGATTTCCAGGTTTCAAATACCCACTGGCAAATCGTTTTGTAAGATGCATGGTGATGTTTTTCCTGCTTGGTAAACTCTTCAGTACCATTTGCAATACAATCTGCCCATCTCTCTTTTAGAATATCTTTGAATGGCTTATTGACATGTGTATCAAGAAATTGGAGCAATGGAGTCATACCACCATCGATGATTTTACATTCTGTGTTGTATCTCGTTAAAAATTCAGGCACATCTCTCAAATGAGATTTGGCCAAATTCATGATCAGAAGAGATTTGTGCTGTAGGAAAAAACACCCTGGTTGGTTTTTCCACTGTTCTGGACTGTAGATATTTCGCATAATACTTCTCTTCATTTTACCTCCTTTCGTGCTTTCAATCACTATTCCTTTAGGGAATTTACATTGGTTAGGTTTTTAAAGATAACCATTGGTGGCAAGGATTGTCCTTTGTAATGATCATCAATTTTGTGTACTCCAGCAGTTAACACAGCAGTAAATCACAATTTTTCATTGCCAGTGGTTTTAACTTTCACTGTTTTCACCCCTTTTAAATCAAGTGGCAGAAGATGGCATATTGAAATAGCACAGGGTCTCATCGATATTCATTATAATGTTAAAGTCATCCAAAGCTTTCATTGTAGCTAAAAATGTATCAAAAGGTTCAGGGGTATCAGCAGGAATTTTCTGTCCAACACTTGTAACACATTGAAATTATTCCATCTTGAGGAGCCGTGGCTTAATGGTTAGTGCACTGCACAGTAACCAAGAGTTCCGGGTTCGCTTCCCAGAGCTGTCGAGGAGAATTTGGAACTTTGCGAAAAAGAAAAAAAAAGCCATTGGTTGGCGTCAGGAAGGGCATCCGGCCAAGAAATTCCTCACTGCCAAATCAAAGTCCCTCTGAAGGNGGGGAAAAAAAAAAGAAAAAAAAAAAAAAAAAAAAAAAAAAAAAATAAAAAAAAAAAATAAAAAAAAAAAATCATCCAATGCAGCCATCCAAAAGAAGCAGAAAAGTGTTCATTATTGCCTGGATACATGGTCTGAAATAAAACTAATGCCTTTCTGTGTACCTGCTTACCAGTGACATAGTTCTGTTTACCTCTCTCTTCTTTGACGTAGTCCAATAAAGCAGATTCAAGTGATGGATATCTAGCTGTTGACTGTCTAATCCTTCTTTTCATTTGTATATTTATTCCTGGAGTAAGAGCAGCCAACTTGAAAGTTTCTGTTTGTTTGCTTCATCACTGCAAATTTTTCCTCAGAATACCTAGCTGTCCAGATGCTTCTTGAATTCCAAACTTGATGACTTTTTCTACTGCTTTTCTTTTGTCGCACAGAGAAAAGCTTTATGTCTTGGCATTGTCTTCCATGTTTAAACAATTCTTTCGACAATAAAACAATTTAAATTTTGCTTGAAGTTTCATTGTGTTATGATTGTATTCCAGTGTTTTAGTTTGAAATTTGTTTCACGTGTTATGATTGCATTCGAATTTCGAATGCAATCATAATACGGAAAATGTTACATGAGGAATCTGCAATGGCGAGAGCAACTAGCTGTCATCCCTGTGTATTTGAGTTTAACTATTTTATTAATGGACATCACATATATAAAGCCACATAGACCCCAAATATTCAAGAGCAGCTGACTTGTGAAAGAGAGCCTGGTAATCAACACGATGAACATCCCATGAAAGTTCTGAAGGATGGCAAAATTGTGGACATTCCACAACTATTTTCTGAGATGTGCACCCTAATTCTGTTGTCTGGCAGCTCCAAGAAAGTTTGTGTGTCAGGAAAATGAGAAAACAAGAGCAAAGGAACCAGAAGTCTCTTGTTTAGTGACTGTCAAGTTATCAGAGCATATTTTCTCAAAAGTGGAGCCTATTATTAAAGACTTATGAAAAAGGCTAATTTAAGATATAATAATTAATTATATATTATTAATATAATAATTATTATAATTAATATATATATATGCTTTATGAAAATCACCTTGTTGATTGATATTTCAAAAACTTGGACAGATAGAGGTGCCACAGCACCTTTATCCGGATATAAGTGCCAGTGCCTTTATACGAGGCACCTTTATGCAAGATTATAGGGTACATTGACTTGGTCTTCATCAGGTAGGAGGAAACTTGTTTTAGCAAACAAGAACTGATATGAAGGATCCATGTCATTAAACATAACCAGAAACATTGCCTTTCAACCACATAAAAATCAATATTTAAACTTTAAAAGATGTACAAAACTTCCAGCCTGAATTGTACCTTGTTCATTGTGCAAAAGATTTGTAGTAGTTTTGCTTTCAGTAAACAGGTCAAATGAAATCATGTTCCACAATGGCTACACTGCAAACAGGCAAAACCCAAAGTACATGGTATGAGGTTATTTCACACTTTAGCACAGAAAAGCAAATTCTTTTCTCTTCTTCTTAAATGAAATTCTCTGTGATTACATCCTCCAATTCTTGAATAAATATACCTTTTTTCACCAATTCTAGCAATGTAAAAGTTTTCTATGAAAACTTTAAGTAAAACTTTAGGTGAATAACCACTTTAAATAGAATATTTATGATTTCAGAATAAAAAAAATATGTACGCCAAGAAACAAATACAAACAGCCCATTTCCAAGAAGAATTTACCTTGGCACTTGATACCCCTTAGTTGTGGAGTGATAATCACTATACTATGAAATATTATAACTATAGTATTATAAACTATACTGTACAATAATCCTCACCTTACGTATAACACTACTTAAGAATACAGTTAACAAAGATGCAGGTTTTTCTGGAACCTCAAAAATGACTTTATTGACCATAGCTGTATAACAATTGAACGTACGACCAAGATCATAATAAAACAACGGTTTGGAACAGTTAAAAACCTATTAGTCAACTATCAACGCCACTCGACTTGATCAACTAATTGAAACTGCGTAAAAAAAGTTTATATGAATTCTTAACTGAATTCTAAAAATTAAGTGATCTCGCCATGGGAAATTCAGACTGAAGATTCATGTTGAAGCACCTTCTGGAACTACAGCAGATCGATGAACTCAGTTTTAGATTTGGTTCAACACCGAAGACATTTTATTAATTCCGTGGCTACAAAGGAATAACATTTTCTGTACCAAGAAGTACTGGCAAAAAACCATTTAATTCACGACAACTAATGTTTCGGGTTAACATTATGCCTTAACTTAAGGATCCTGTTGAATAATGATGTGGAAGTGGTTGAAGCGTATGCTGTCCTTATCTAAAAATGAAGAGCCCATTTATACAAATTAAAACAATACAATTATTTGGAAACTAACATTCCTCGCATACTGCACAAAGCAAACTTAACAGAGCAGCAACTGTCTCAAATACTACTAGCTAAAACAAAAGCTGGACAGCGCAACAGCATCAGGTGTATTACTTCACCTAGAACGGCAATACTGTCCTCGAGTGGCTCAGTAAAGTTTCAGAGCGGGAAGGTATCAAGTGTTCTCCTTATTCTGATACAAAAACTATGTATAAAGTATGCCCTAAAATCAGAAAAACACCGACATTGTTATTGCACTGCCAGCTAATGTGACAGGTCTCCTGGTTAATGTTCACGAGTAAATAATTTCATAATATTGCTTCAATGACACAAAATATGGAATTCAGAAGCTTATGTTAATACAATGTAGTGGTATGGGTTAAAATAACGGTTTCCTTTCTCAGCAAAAGTCAGATCGAATAGGATAAAAAAGAGTAGTACTTATATTTACCTTTTCGCCTGAAATTCTAAATGAAGAGGCCAAAATACTGACTGTCAGCAAAATTCAACCATGACACAGTAGCCTCGTATAGAGGAGATTAACCAACAAAACGAGGTCATTCACAGAAAACAGGGCAATTTTATTTGATGTGGAAGTCCTGTGAAAGGTTTCAAAGGTACACTTTCAGGGTTTCTTTAAGTGTTTTAAGTGTTTTATTAACGATTGACTTGATATAAGCAGGAGATATTGTTCTGCTGACTTCCTCGCCGAACTTACTTATCTAATGTATTCTTACAAAACAGAAACAGTGAAAAAAGAATGTCTAACCCCTAAAGTTCGATCAATTTTTGCAGACTCATTCGCTAGTAAGGCATTACTCCCTTTAATTTTCTTATGTATATGGACCAAGTGATAAAGGTAGTCAGAAACAACATCAGTCTAGTAAACCTAAAATACCGGAATCTCTTCTCTACAAAATAAGCAATTTGACATATACTGATTATGAAGTCATCTTTGGAAAGAGAGCTACATCAACATTAATTTTCAAACCTTTACATCAAACTCTGACTTGCTAAAGAAGTATAATATATTGTTTCATTGGTATTTTTAATGTCTGAAGATTTCATTGAGTCCTCTTTTTATTAACTAGGTAGATAAACACAAAGATATATATCTCCTTGAAAAAGTCGAGTACTCTTATCCGAGTTCTAATAACAGACTTATATAACACCTAAATGCTATCGAGCACGAATGCAATAAACCCTGGCTGTCCCTTAAAGAAAATCCCAACATTTCAAAACCAAGTTATTTAAAGTTATTAACGGAAAATGTTGGGAGCTTTCTGAGAAGGGTTTACTAGAAAGCACACTTTTGTAAAACCCGAGTGACACAGAGGATGCCTCAGATAGTTTTGGCTAATTCAACACCACCACAAAATGTACATTAAAACACATTTGAAAATTACATGTACAAGGCGGTCTTCAAAATAAAATTTTGAAAAAAACAAAGCATTCCAAACAAAATTAAAACATGACGTATCTAGAATCAAAGCTTCTAGCAATAGGTTTCTATGTGTAGATAATGCAAAAAATTTGTACCAATTGGAAAAGAATGAATATAAAAGCCACTCAACGACAACATCTCAAAAACATGCCAAACTTCTAGCCTTGATACAAAATAAAGTATCGACAAGGATTCAAGGTGCTGGCAAAATTATTAAATCTTGACTTCAAAATATAATGCTTTCATTTGATCATTTTAAAGGCGACGGTCTCAAATCTTCCACAAAGGCTCATATTTGTTTTATGGTTTGTTTTAAACAAATTGCTCTGACTGTCTAACATGTTTTTGATGGTTTCAAAATATACTTGTCTCTAAACTAATTCTCGTTTTTTCACTCTATTTGCTCCTATATGTTGCCAAGAAGCTATTCTTGCTTGAGCATATTCAGAATTTCGTTGTCCCAGCGAATACAAATAGATAATTGGTTTTCACTTGACATACTCATGTACGCGTCACAACCTGTTAAATAAAAACTACATTTTATTGGTTCTAGCAGTTTCTGAAAAGTTTGGTTGGATTTTAAGATTTCATTCAGTATTTCAGGACTTGTAACTTCTCCTTTTTCTTTTATCAACAATCCTTGAGGTCGGAAAATGATTTTGATCTAAATTTTAAAAACTGATTGAAATTTAAATTGCCGACGTCATCTCTGCACATCGCCAATCCTTGACCTGTTAGACATTATAAGAATTCAAGGCTAGTCATTAAACAACGATGATTAATATCTATGCTCGTCTTTTCATTTTCGTCTATAGTTTCGGTGACATCGTCACATTGTGGAAGAAGGGCTTCAAAGGTCATAGCAAATTTTTGTCATTTAGATTCCTGGTGTTTGTCAAACTTCTCTATTGCTTTCTTCCAATTTCTACACATGGTTTTTTAAAACGTTTCTTCTTTGCATCCTTCTGCAACAAGATTTAGGAAACAGACCTTGATCCAGTCGCACTTCATATAGAAGCTTTTTCCTTTTACATAATGTTGAAATTCGATTTCGAAATCTGATTCAGTACTTTGGATGACATACTTAATCAACGACACAATAATATTTGTTATACACTGACATATTAGTAAACTTCACGAGTAAAATTTTTTATTAGTAAGGTTTACTCAAAAATGTTACCCGTTAAGTGTTTCAATGGGATCACCTCAAGATGCTGAAGTCAACCACTTTAATTAACAATCAAATAAGGAATGTGTTGGTATAACGTAGGTTATGATTTTAATTTTAGCTATCATTTTCTTACACCCACTAATGTCCGTAAGCGTAACTATCTATTCCGTTTTCATGAATACACCGTTTGTCACTAATACAACTGAGTGAAACTTTAATAATTTTTTTAGCTTGCAAGTTTATGGTTTTGACTTTTTATGGTTTTCAAAATATGATACATTTGTTTGTTATTCATTAAAACGCCTTTCTAACTTCATATTTGATATTTTTCTTGATGATGTTCTTCTTGATTCCTTTAGCAGTCATCCTATATTTTCACCGTCTTTTTATATAACTATACTTCTTAGATCGAAATCCAACAAAACTTAAGAATTGGGATACCGCCAGTTTCATTTTTGACTCTACCAATTACCTTTTTATTTGAATTTTCACAATACGGTAAAAGTTTATCGATTAATATCAAATTTCTCTTTATCCTCAACCTCTATTTCCTATGTGAAACTGTCTGCATCGGTGTAAAGCAACTTAGATTTATTCCCATAATTGTTTTTAATATCATCACAGTAAAAATGAAACAGCGTTTTGCTAAGATGTAAGATACACATTCTAAAATATGCGGGCTTATTAAGGGCTAGTCTTTTTTTAGTCTTATGCACAGCTACAAGATTATTATTAAAAATCTTTCTACTTACAAAGTTTCTTTAACTCACAAGTTTAATAGCTTATTTTCATCCGTGACGAGTCTTACATATACTCACTTTCTTACGTTTTCCATCGTTTTTCGAAAAACTGAGTTGTTCATTAACTAAAATAAATCCTTTTTCAAATAAGGCATTCTTACATTTATCAGTATTGAATTTAATATATTGTTTGAGCCAAAGAGATTGATCAAATTCTAGTACTTGATGAATTCTAAGTTATTTTTAATCTAAGATCGGTATATAATTGATGGTTTCGATAATGAAGTACATACTTATCTTTATTTTTTAAAGCTAGAATTAGTTTATAAACGAGATTTGTTAATATTCTATATTTCTTTACTATTCTTTTACAATGTTTGGACATGTGTTCAGTTATTTTCATCTTTTCGTGTGCAAGAGGATAACCATTATGTAGGTCATTTAGCTCTTTTGGATACTCCAAATTAACTTCTAGACTCAAACCTTAGTTACTATTTTCATTATACTTAGCTAAGTCTATTCTATCAATTTGTTTTGAGACAGTTTAGATATTGAGACATAGAGCACACGTAAATATTATTAGTGTCAAGGTACATTAAATACTTTGAGGGAGCCTTCTCAGCGTTCTCTTTCGTGAATTTATTGTTTGCCTTACCGTAACTATGAGCGATATAGATGTTTCCACCTTTCAGTCCTTTCTTAGAAAGCTGATACAGGTATCAATCTAAGTCATCAACTCTTATTTAATATCAGTAAGCTTCAGCATAGCATCCCATGCTAGGCCAGGCGCTGTAAAATAATGACATTGGTGTAGTTTGCAGTATTGTATGCATGTTTCTCTGATGTTTGAAAAGATATCAGGAAGCAAAAGGATGTCGGATTTAAAGTACAAGTCTTGGTATTCGCCCAGTGATTTGAAAAAAAGAATCCAATAAATCTGGGGCATGCTGCTAACCTTTGTTTGAAATATCTTTATCATTTAATATGCTGTAAAACTCTTGTTTGGTTGGTTCCTTTTATTATTAAATCACTCAAAACTGCTCATATAACCTTATGAATAAACAACTTTTTGTTTCATTGATTCTTGCTGTTGTTGATTTTTTAATTCTTTACAAGTATACTTAAAGGCTTCAATTGGTAGATAGCTAATTAATTTGCAAGACTTGAAATCCTAAATTGGAAACTGTCGAGGAACGTTAGATAATCCTAAGATGAAAGCCATATACTTTTCCATATTATTTGGTATTACATTGATGTTCGTCTGTTTGTCTTCTCCTCTTTTATTCTTAGAAGTGTGTTTTTTTCTTAGTTATCTCACCAGTCTCTTGCATGATAAAGTGGGAATCATGACCTCTCAGATTATGGAAAATGACTGATATTTTTAATATATCAGGATCCATTTTTAGTTTCAAATTACATTCTTGATATGCTGATCCTTTATATTTACCTTTATTATTACCCTTATTTATATTTACCTGTTATATGGCAATAGTCTAACTCTAATGTAATTCGTAGTATATTTCTTTTCACAAAAATGATATTTAAATGCTTTTTGAAAATCTTCTTTGTCTTTTTTACTCATTTTTAATTTTTAATTATTTTTTTATAACTTTCTTGCAATATTGGATTTCATCTAGCATAGCTTCCATAAATTTGTATACCGGTTTTTCACCTTCATAGATCCGCACTGGTTTGCTATACCTATCATCATAGCAGCATACTACTTTATATCCATATTCACAACATGTATGTTTTCAATAGGCTTCAGTATATGATTTATCATTATTAGGCTGACATCCTTACTTTCTTTATTATTACTTCAAAAGGAGCATGGATAACTAATGGTCCTGGTCGTTGTTTATTTTAATTGTTGAATTTCAAAATATTATTGTCTTTTGTTGCATCTTAATAACTTGTGTTTTATTTATTTGAATACAATTTTTTCATGATCTACTAATACATGGAAAAATGTTTTTTTTTCGTTTTGTTTGATTGTATATGAGTATTATAAAGTCTTTAATAAGTACATAATATTTGTTTTCATCTTCTGTAATTGACAACACGTTTATCTGATTTTCATATTTTTCTTTTGGGATACAGATGGGATATAGTTGTTGGTTTTCATATCCAATAATATTAATATCAATATCATTATGCCTGTCAATTCTCTTTGTTTGTTGTATTCTAACTGGAAAATTAATTCGGGTTTAATCCAAATTTTGAACGTCTGTTTTTATCAGATTTTTTAATCTTCTGAGGGTCTTTTCTTGAGAGGTTAAATATCTGATGTGACACCATCTGAAGTACTCACTGTCTTTATTTTATTACTTGATTAAACCTTTAGCACTGTTTCTTAGCTCTGTTGTAAGTTTACTGTAAGAACGTCCCAGTGATGGTTTATATTTTACCATATCTATATAACGATTATATGGTGGACGACAAAACAATCAACAAAACTTAGTTTCGAACTGTCAGTTTTATGTTTTTACAATCGTCAGATAAACAAATCGTTTAGCTGTGAATACATGAAATTGACAGTTCTAAACTAAGTTTTGTTGATTTTTTTGTCGTCCACCATATCATAGCTCTATTATTATTATGTTATTGAGCACTGTCGACAGCTAATAATTACGTCGATACTGGTATAACGATTATAAATCGATACTATAGTTCATCAAATACATTCAAATGTCCATTGAGCAATATTTCTTTAAAATGTCTTGTTGTGTTCATTATAACTTTGTATTTAGTTGTTAATTGTATTCAATAGCCTTTCTGGTGTTTTATAGTTCAACTCATGGGTCTACATTGTCTTTTAAGCTAATTTTATAAGATTTAGTGTAACTATTCAAAGCTTGATTCTTTTTCTCTTCTTATAGGAATTGCAGGTCTTTGTGCTGGAGTGGGCCTATCCCTAAACTGTAATGATGGTGGAAAAATAAGGTTTTTGTCATCCTGAGCCAGCTGCTTCACACTCTTACGTGGTGTTGGAATTGCTTTATTATCATGTACTACATATTTCATTTGGTTATTCCGCTTCAATAGCAATTTAATAAGCTCTAATTTACTTAATTTTTAAATTCTCTTTTGTCCATATCTATATTATGGTTAGATTTTTTATTATAATAACCACCACCACACTGAATCATTAAATCGTTGTGTCTAGTATCAATCTCAGCTAATAAAGCATCTAATATTATTCCTATTAATTTCAATCATTATTCTTTCACATGGATCATCATAATACACTTTCTGTTTTTTCTTTGGTTTAGTATCATTTATAAATTCATATTTAATTTTTCTAATTATTTTTTAAATTATTTTTTCCAACTATTTGGGAAAATATGGAGAAAAAGGAAAAGAATGGATCACGTTTGACAAATCTTGTCACAAAAGGAAGAGGGAATTGGATTACTACAGAAATCGTATCCAAATCTATGATCTAAAGGATTATTGTTACTTGCAAAACTAATATCAGAGCTCTATACATCATAAACGTTTTTCAATATGCTTTTCCAAAGATAACAAAATAAAAACCTTACCTTAACATAAAAAGCTTTCTGTGTCACGTGGCACGTAAGGCTTGGATACCACTTCTCCATCGTGGCTGTTCTGCAGCTGCACGGCGTGCAAAATTTCATGAACTCCAACCAGCACCCTTTCGCTCTATCTCCACCCTCCTTCGCCAGGTTGTCTTGGGAAGGCCTCTCTTCTTTCATCCTTCCGGTGTCTATCCAAGAGTAAGAGAACACTCATCCCGCGGGTCTTTTCCCAATATATGCCCGGTCCTCCATCTTTTCACCTGTTTACTGATCCTCTTCGCCTCCGCCATCTCTAGAACTGTCTTATTTGAGATATGCTGTTGCCATTGAATCTTGAAAATCCTCCATAGACACTTGGTTTGGAAGACGTCTATTCTATCTTCCTCTTCTTTGGTCAGTTGCCAAGTCTCGCATCCGTAGGGCAGAACTGACAAAATATGAGTCTTAAAAAGGGAGGTTTGGCTTTCTACTGATGTCACCTGCTTACCAGCGGTTTTTTTGCCGCTTAAATTGTCCGCTGGTCAAGGCCATTCTTTTTCAATTGCCGGAGTGCCCCAATCGTTCTTGTCCACATTGACTCCCCATATATGTGAGGCTCTACACCTCTTCTATTTCATTTCCTTTAACCTTCAGGTTTTCTTTGCTGGTGCTGTTGGTTTTCGTCACTAGGCAGTTTTGGTCAGTAACCTTCAGTTTAATTTTAGTAGCATTCTTTTAAGGCCTCGATATTGTCTGGTATAAATAGTTTATGATGAATGATTTCCTGCATGGTGTAGTCGATTACTAGAAGAAAGAGGAATTCTGACATGCAGCAGCCCTGTTTTACTTTCCAGGCGTCACAGGGAACTAGTCTGTTGTTTCACTTTCGTCAATAACGGGGCACTGAAAGTCCTCATAAAAGATGATGACCACCTGGATCAGTTTCATGGGAATTCCATACTGATGCATGATGATTTAGAGGCTGTCTCTGTGCATAGAGTTGAAAGCCTTTTCAAAGTCCGTAAAGTGTTTGTACAGAGTAGTGTTCCATTTGTTGATTTGTTCCATAATATTCCTGAGTATGAATTTCTGGTCAATAGTTCCATTGCCTATCCTAAAGCTTGCTTGTTCCTTCCTGAGTAATGACCTACTCCTGATTGTATCCTGTTGATCAGAATCCTGCTGAGCGCTTTGCTGACCTGTAGCAGCAATGTAACCCCCTCCAATTTCCACATTTTGAACTTTTTGTCTCTCATTGTTTTTTATTTTTATATAGTATCATTCTTTTATATTTCAATATTGACGAATAAAGTATTTGAAATCCAAATTTAAATTTATCTTTTAAAAAAAACACAAAATCGAGATAAAGATAAGGATAAAGATTAAATTAGTTTTTTGTATGAGTTAGTTTTATCAGCTGTTGTTTTCTTCAATTTTCTTCTCATTTAAATGCAGAAAGAGTAGATGATTTTTCAAAATGTTCTTCTCTTTTTGATACTCTACAGATATTCTACATATTCTTCTCAACTTCAAATCTCAAATTTGATTCTTTTTAAACATTAATGATTTCCTTTCTAAATTTTTAACAGTGAAGTTTTAACGGTAATTTTTAAATTTATTAACTATTATATATAGTACATACTTTGTTATTTAACAAATATATTCATATATTTCTTAAGTCTTTCAATGGAATCCAACTATTAAAGTAGTCACTATATTCTTTCCACTTTACCAAACCTTGCTTCTTTTTGTAATCTCTCCGAACGGCTTTATCAATATGGAACACATTCTGATTTGTCTTTCATAGTTTCTTTTTATAAAAACTCCCCCGTATCTCCTCATCATGAAATTCCTTTATTTTATAAGTGATTATATTAGTACAATTTATTCCAGATATTACAAAAATCTCTTCACTCCAATTAGGTATGTATAGGATTTGGCAAACTCCTTCCGTTTACGCTTGGATATTTGAGCCTTATCATTTATATTGAATTTTGTTTTCTGTTTTACTGGTTTCATTTTACCAAAAACATTTTAGAGGTGTCATTCGTATTGAACTGTGTTTAGTGTTGTTGTACTGTTTTACCATGTTAGGTAGCATATCAAGATACTGTGTATTATCTTGGACGGTAAACGGCTTCCACAATTAGGTCTTGATGGTACGATTCAACCATTCAACAATAACAAATTTATCCTCATTAAATGTACTATACATTTCAATATTATTATCATTCAACCATTTTTGGAATACTTTTTAAAAAGTCCATTATAAAAAAACATAATTTGGTTGGTTTTTGTCTATCCTTAATTATATGATTAAATGCATCAACAATACTTTTACCAGTCTTATTCTTAAGGATACTCCAAGAATATTTTGAAAATACATCAATAACCATAAGTAGATACTTATAACCTTTATTCCATCTACTAAAATTATGCGTATCAACCAGATCAGCTGCCCAAATCTCATCAACATGATTCACAATAGCACGCCCTCGAATACGATTTCGTTTTTGGGGTGAATGTAATTCACCAGCTAGTTTTTCTTGCCAGTTTTCTTCACTCGATGGCTTTTAACGGGTTTTTTTCAATACCAAGACTTAATTTTTGTTTTGTGTTAGTAACATTTCTAGCTACCTTTCCCCATCTGGGCATCTGGTCGTATGGAATCATATGTAGTTCATCCATTTTCGTATCGCATTCTCTTTTACTTTTTTCATATCTTAGCAAACATCGTGATGTGTTGCTATTTTATCAACGTCATTGTAATGATGAACATGCCATTTGGTTACCTCTCCAGTAATTTTGTCACACGCTAACTGTGGATCAAGCAGATTGTACGGACCCATTAATTTATATATACTTTTATATATACTATTATATTAGGCGTAAAACCAGCTTTGGGTCTCGGTAGTCTACCTATCATTTTATGAATATCAATCACATCACGTTTTTTATCCTGATTGATGAATCTGTTCTTCCTTGATCAACAGACTGAGAATGTTGGTTTATGCATCAATTTACCATTCTTAGAAGTTACATATTTGTCATTAAAATTACTAGTTCGTTTCTTACATTTTGAATAATAACCTGTAGTTGTATATATATATATATATATATATGACTATATGTACAGTATATATAAATATAAGTATGCTTATATAAGTATAAAAATATAAATATATACAATTTCACCAAAGTTCTTCTTGCAGCTCTTTTTTATTTGTCAAGAAACAGAAACTCGTATGTTCCTAATCTCTTAAACAATTCAGGATCTACTGCACCAGTCAACAAATATTGTGGTGCTAGCAAAGTAAGAGTTGATTTTAAGTAATTGTAGAGTGCTGAGTTCAAAAAATGCATCAATTTATATTGATGGGCTAGAGTCTTGCCTCCCAATAAAAGGCTTGTTTTCTCCAGAATCAGAGGTTTTGTGTCCACGGCTTTGGGATAAGACCTGTAAAAATATCTTGTTGCTTCTTTCTTTTGGATAGAACTGATAAGGCTGTGAGATTGTATGTCTATATGGCACAAATCAGTGCTATAAATGCATATTTAACAAATATTTTTTTATTTTGACTAGCAGTTTTACTCCTAAACCTTTTGATTTCTCTAGGTGCTGCTGGCAGTCAGACGAATGCAATGTGGAAATCTGTTGAATGCATCTGCACCTCACTTTCTGGATCATGTGCAGCTACGTTTATTGAATTGGTGTAAGTTCAAAATTTAACCCTTGCACGTACTTATTCGATATGTTTCACATTTTCAATCTGTTTCAGCAAACTGAATGAATTTGCTTTGTGTTAATTTGTCACTTCATTAAATTGTCAATTTTAACCTGACTGTGTCACAGCTTGAGGGTGTGTGTGTGTGTGCAAGCTGCTGGAGACCAAGTGACTAGGCTGCACCGAGAATATCTCTCCCAACTACAGGGGCGTCGAAGACGCACATTTCCTGGTTGGATTTTTTTTTTAAATTCTCCAAATCGACGACGAACCAGATTCAAAATCACATGAACGACGAGATCGATTTCTTCAATGGTACGGAAGAACAGCTTGAATCAAAGGCTATTCGTTACTAACTAGTAAACCTGGCTAATCAGTATCCAGGCATCACCACGTGGAGGTTGCCTTCATGGACGCCCACAGCTTGAGGGTAATAAACTAATGTTAATTTCAGCTTGATAAGATATTCTGTGAAAAGATTTCATGGTGTCACTTTCGTCACCTTCATTCAATGCAATCGTAAGAAACGACAACAAATCTTTGCTGACTGTCAGTACANAATCGACGACGAACCAGATTCAAAATCACATGAACGACGAGATCGATTTCTTCAATGGTACGGAAGAACAGCTTGAATCGAAGGCTATTCGTTACTAACTAGTAAACCTGGCTAATCAGTATCCAGGCATCACCACGTGGAGGTTGCCTTCATGGACGCCCACAGCTTGAGGGTAATAAACTAATGTTAATTTCAGCTTGATAAGATATTCTGTGAAAAGATTTCATGGTGTCACTTTCGTCACCTTCATTCAATGCAATCGTAAGAAACGACAACAAATCTTTGCTGACTGTCAGTACAAGTAAAGGTAGAAGGGACTTTTGTTCAAAGACTGGTCACACTTTTAGTTCGCTGACTGTACTTTTGATAGTTTGGCTACCAACAGATGTTGCTTAAGTCAGCCTGATATTTTTTGTTATATCTGTGTTAAATATGCGACGCCAGATAACAGAAGACCTATTACTCAATTTGTCAAGCAAGTGCACCATGACTTCTTTGGAATGCAGCTTGGAGATCAAGATAAGGCCTGGCCCTCACGTGTTGTTTGTAAAATCTGTGTTGAACATTTGCGTCACTGGATAAATAGTACAAGAAAATCCTTGAAATTTGGTATTTCCATGATTTGGAGGGAGCCTCATGACCATGTACATGACTGCTACTTTTGCATAGTAAACTTGAAAGTTGTTAATCGTAAGAAAAGGAAATCTTTGAGCTACCCTAATCTGAATTCAGCGTTGAGATCTGTACAACATTGTAATGACATTCCTGTACGTGTATTCAAACATTTGGAGGAGGCCGAAGAACACACAAATGAAAATAATGACTACGACTAGGCTAGTTTAGCTGACTAAGAGTTTGAAGTCTTACCAAGCCAGCCTCAGGTATTTACGCAAGATGAGCTTTCATATCTGATCAGAGATTTATATCTATCTAAAGAGTTATCTGGTGTCTTAGCATCAAGACTCAAAAACAAAAATCTACTTGATACTGGAACTAAAATAATTTTTTATCGGACAAGGGATTCAGACTTCGTTTAATCGTTTTAGCATACAGACGATCTTATCTTTTGCAAGGATATTCCTGGTCTTTTGATGAAGTTGGGTGCTGCAAGATATGAAGCTGGTACCTGGAGATTATTTATTGGCACCATTTTCTAAAAGAAGTTTGGAATGTGTACTTCTCCATGTAGCACAGGAGTATGCTTCAATTCCGATCGTACACTCAACTGAAATGAAAGAAACATATGAGGCCATCAGGATGTTCTGAGCTGCATAAAGTACGATCAGCACAATTGGATCATTTGTGTGGATCTGAAAATGGTGAATTTTGTACTTGGGCAGCAAGCAGGGTATACAAAATTCCAATGCTTTCTTTGCTATTGGGATAGCAGAGAGAAGGCAAGCCACTGGATTAAAAGAGACTAACAAACTCAACATAAACTTTTAGTTGGGGATAAAAATGTAATAAATGAAGCACTGGTGGGTGCTACGAGTAAAGATCGTATTTCCACCTCTTCATATAAACCTGGGTTTAATGGAGAAGTTTGTTAAAGCTCTGGATAGAAATGGTGCATGCTTTCTTTACATTTTTGAAGTATTCTCTGGACTAAGCATGGAAAAAATGGCCGGCATTTTTGATGGTCCGCAAATACACCAATTAGTAAATGATGGAAACTTCAAAAAAGCGATGAGCAGAATTGAGCTGGAAGCCTGGTGGTCATTTGTAGACGTAATTCAGGGTTTCCTTGGAAATTGTAAGGTTGACAACTAAAAAGTGTTGGTTGGTAAGATGTTGGAAAAGTTCCATATTTTGGGAGCAAACATGAACATCAAGGTTCACCACCTGCATAGCCACTTGGACCAAGTTCCGGAGAATTTGGGTGATATCAGTGACAAACGTGATTTCATCAAGACATTAAAGTATGGAAGAGAAGTATCAAGAAAGATGGGATATCAAAATGATATCTGACTACTGTTGAAACTTAAAACGGAATAATCCAGATGCAGAACAATCCGAAAAGTCTAGAAAACGAAGGCTTTTGCCATGATACTTGTAAAGTCTTTGTATCACTTTTTTGTACACAACTTTGTAAGCTATGCTGAAATTACTTTTCCAAGCTAGCAAACTGCTATTTGTTTGAGTTCCTCTACTCCATAGCTGCTCCTGTCTGTCTTGGTTTTGACCCGTTTCATATATAAAGGTGTATCCAATAGCAAAAATTCTGGAGCTAAAGGTAAAAAACTAATGTCATATTTGGAATTAGCACACTTGATTTACATAAAAACAACTAAAACATTGCTTGCATCATTTCAAAAAATATTTTTGTTCGCCTGTGTTATTTGTCTTCAGAAATTAGATTAATGTTTTATGCGAGCAATTAAATCGTATTTTTTGTGGTACATCATTAACTCTGTCGGATAAATTGGTGATAATATATGATATCTTCCATTGGTGAAATGATTAGCTATTTCATTTTGAACCTTTTCTGGAGCATTGATTATATCATCAAATATAACAATTTTTCCATTATCATTCGTATCCAGGATCTCATCAAGCCCTTTAACCTCAATTACAGGATATTCAACTTTTGAAGATATACTGTCCATCAATGTTGGTAGGTCTTTCAAATTTTCTTGAAAACTGTTCATCCTATACAAATAATTTTGCCATAGTATACCAATGGAGTGGCATATATGCATCAAAGTGTTTATTTTTACACATTTTGACATACCGCAAATAGCCATTTGGTACTCTTTTTATCTTTATATTTATAAGCCGTCTGGGAGGCTTGATTTAGTACACAGATCCAAGAAGGGCAACTTCTTGGGCGTCCAAGAAGGCAACCTCCACGTGGTGACGCCTGGATACTGATTAGCTAGGTTATCCTGACTGGTTGGTAACGAATAGCCTTCATTTTAAGCTGTTTTNACACACACACACACAGATCCAAAACAGTTAATGAAAAGGATTGACCTTACTTATAGCCTCTCGGAAAGCTGGGAACTCAAAAATTGCAATGTAAAATGACGTCTGGGAGATTCTTGTTTATTTACTGAAAGTTGCTGTTATTTTAAAGTCTCAATATCACACTTACGTTAAAAGACATTTGATGTAACGTGTGTTATATATGAATACTTCTATCTTTCTAAAGAGTAATACGGGAATAATGAAGAGTAAATTGCATAATTTTACAGTAAGATGTTTACGAGAAATGGTACTAGACAAAAACAAAACAAATTATGTAGATCTAGATTTCAATCAGTATGAGCTACAGATAGTATAACATAGATTCAAAATTTGGCAACAATTCTTTGAAACATATATATGATTCAGGCGTCACGTGGACGCAAATTATCTTACTAGGTTGAAATAACTCATATCTTGAATTGAATAACACTATTCAGTCTGCTTTGGCAGCAAATAATCGTTCAAAGACTGGAATCGCACTAGCATTCATCCAATCGAGTCTCCGTTTCTCTTTAACCCTCAAAACAAACTATCGAATAGATTTTACTATCGAAAATGCTATTGTGTCTGAATCGATATCAACAATGGACGAGGTTGGAGTTAGGCTGCGTTTTGAAGATAACTCGATGCGATTGGACGATTGACGAGGCGGTAGAATACAAAGCGACGTGGCGGAAAGCGAAGAACAGCCTGAAGAAAGCTACAGAGTCCAAGAGGATCGAAACCTACAAGACGAAGGAACAGCAGAACCAAATTTATTGGGAGCAAGAGAAAGAGTGTCATTCATGGTTAAACCAGGAATTACATGATCGAAAGACGTCATCAGTCATGACAATGCTGGAGGAGATTGGCCCAAGATAAACAATGCAGAGTTTGTCACAAGAGGGATGAAACCATTGAACATATTGTTGCTGGGTGTAAAGCCCCAGCACAAAGTAAATACCTAGCACGACACAACAGAGCGTTAATGATTGTGGCACCCAACTGGGCCAAGCAGTACAAACTAAAAGGCAACAGCGTGGTATGGTACAAAGAGCGATGGGAACCAGGAACGGTGTTGGAGAACGAGCGAGGATAACTTGTTTGGGATTTCGAATTCAATTTACGAAAAGCTACAACGACTTGATATTAGAAGACAAAGAAAAGAGGAATATCTGGATTTGCGTCCAGACATTCTCGAGAGACGTCCAGGATTCAATGTTATGGCTGTGTCCTTGATAATTAGTGCTCCAGGTGGCGGAATGCGTCAAATCGCGAAAGACATGGGAATGATTTTCGAGAGTAGTGACAAGATACAAAAGACTATCTGCGAACTTCAGAAAACGACTCCTATGGACAGTGAAACCACAGTCAGAAAAGTACCATCTGGTTTCGTTCAGTACACAGATTACTAATTTCATTTCAAAGTTGTTGTTGTGTTTTTTTTCAATAGTAGCTGATCAAAGTGCGAAACGTGTTTTCAATTGTAACTAGCAAATTTTGATAGTTATATTTTAGGGCTACTTTCTTGTAGTAGCTTTATCAAAAGAAATAATAATAAAAATAATTTTGTTTGTAAATTAACGATCTAGAAAATTTACAATGAAATTGATCTACTCAAAACAGGCTGCAACACAACTGAGCTGTCACACGATGTAGAGGACTGGAAACAGAAAGATTAGAAATAGCACAGTGAAGCCAAGTTGTAGAACATCCTCTATAGTGATACTCTCCATTTGGGCATATCACTTAGAGACGATGTATCACCTAGGTTACCAGATTCATAATTCTGGGTTTGTCTATTCTTTGCTTCTCATACGGTAAAATGATGATGATAATAAAAATAATAATAATAATAATAATAATAATAATAATATGTCCTGGGTATTGACATTAAATTGCATCCGGTTGTGGAGTTTCGACGTGGGCGAATGAGGTTACCCTTTGCTACAACTACCTCCAGGTCACCCTTGAGCAAGGTGTAGTACCTGTTAGCTCTCCCCGAGACCATGAAGTACCGGGTTGGCGTCCGGCGGGGGCTAGTCTGTCTCATGGGTAGGGAGGGCTCTTTAGCTTTGGTTTGCAACCCCCCTAGAGATGGTGTCTCGATAAAAATACTGGTGGTAGTGCACCTTTAAAACACAATCCTCTTATGAGTGTAAAATGAATCAAGAAAATATTTCAGATAACAACGTGAATGGGGCTGGAGCCTGTATTGGTGAAGGTTCTTCGTTCGGCAGGTGTCCTGTGGATGAGCAGCGCAGGCCCGGTCGTTATTCAGTTACTGTCAATCGAAGAGGAGAAAGAATAAACTGGAGGCCGTTTAATAAGATTGTAATGGAATGTTACTACGAAGGTGAACCGGAGAGGAGAGGTTTTATGAAGAGGATGAAAAGAAATTGGGATGACAGAGGATTGTTTGAAGTATCCACGCAGAGGCTCTTAGATCAAGTAAGGGTTATTAAGACAAATGAGTACTTAAGCAAAGTCGAACTAGAGGAAGTCAGGAGGAAAGTTAAGAACAGAAATAATGAAGAAATGCAAGTAAGTGAGCAACAAGATAGCAATGTATCAGAACAAGGAATTAATACAGAGAATGTAGAAACCAGCGAACAAGAGAGACTAGGACAACTGGAAGTTGAAAACGAACCAACTCA
>RDPX01000466.1:8137-81317 GCA_003991215.1 Morbakka virulenta | reverse complement strand
AAGAGTGTCATTCATGGTTAAACCAGGAATTACATGATCGAAAGACGTCATCAGTCATGACAATGCTGGAGGAGATTGGCCCAAGATAAACAATGCAGAGTTTGTCACAAGAGGGATGAAACCATTGAACATATTGTTGCTGGGTGTAAAGCCCCAGCACAAAGTAAATACCTAGCACGACACAACAGAGCGTTAATGATTGTGGCACCCAACTGGGCCAAGCAGTACAAACTAAAAGGCAACAGCGTGGTATGGTACAAAGAGCGATGGGAACCAGGAACGGTGTTGGAGAACGAGCGAGGATAACTTGTTTGGGATTTCGAATTCAATTTACGAAAAGCTACAACGACTTGATATTAGAAGACAAAGAAAAGAGGAATATCTGGATTTGCGTCCAGACATTCTCGAGAGACGTCCAGGATTCAATGTTATGGCTGTGTCCTTGATAATTAGTGCTCCAGGTGGCGGAATGCGTCAAATCGCGAAAGACATGGGAATGATTTTCGAGAGTAGTGACAAGATACAAAAGACTATCTGCGAACTTCAGAAAACGACTCCTATGGACAGTGAAACCACAGTCAGAAAAGTACCATCTGGTTTCGTTCAGTACACAGATTACTAATTTCATTTCAAAGTTGTTGTTGTGTTTTTTTTCAATAGTAGCTGATCAAAGTGCGAAACGTGTTTTCAATTGTAACTAGCAAATTTTGATAGTTATATTTTAGGGCTACTTTCTTGTAGTAGCTTTATCAAAAGAAATAATAATAAAAATAATTTTGTTTGTAAATTAACGATCTAGAAAATTTACAATGAAATTGATCTACTCAAAACAGGCTGCAACACAACTGAGCTGTCACACGATGTAGAGGACTGGAAACAGAAAGATTAGAAATAGCACAGTGAAGCCAAGTTGTAGAACATCCTCTATAGTGATACTCTCCATTTGGGCATATCACTTAGAGACGATGTATCACCTAGGTTACCAGATTCATAATTCTGGGTTTGTCTATTCTTTGCTTCTCATACGGAAAAATGATGATGATAATAAAAATAATAATAATAATAATAATAGGAATGCCTGGATTTTTAAAGACACTAGAAATGTACAAAGTTTCTTCTGCCATTATTAATTTCCTGCGAGTCAGTATGACCTTGTGGGAGACCAATCTTACACTCACATATGCTAATGGCACCCTTTTTTCTAACTGTATGCAGATAAAATGTGGAATCTTTCAGGGCGACTCTCTTTCACCTCTTTTATTCTGCATGGCCCTTATCCCACTCTCGAAGCTTCTCAATGACACTGAACTTGTATATAAGATGATGGACAGGAAGATAAATCATCTGTTTTACATGGATGACTTAAAACTGTACGCTAAGGATGATGGTGATCTGGAAGGACTTTTAAAGACTGTCAAAGCGTTCAGTGACGATGTAGAGATGGAATTTGGTCTTGATAAGTGTGCCAAAGCAAGTTTTAAGCGGGGGAAGTTAGAAAGAACTGAAAATATTGAACTGGATTAAATGACGGTGATTCAAGATCTAAAACAAGAAGGCACTCATAAATATCTAGGTGTAAGTGAAGGTGACGGCATACAGCACTCGAAAATGAAGGAAAAGATAAGGAAAGAATGCATAAAGAGAGTGAGGTCTATCATGAAAACTGAATTGAACTCAAAAAGTAGGATATCAGCAATAAATTTTCTGGCAGTGCCGGTAGTAACTTACAGCTTTGGTATTATAAATTGGAATCCGCGTGATCTGAAAAAGGTAGATACAAAGATAAGGAAGCAACTGACTTGTAATCTGATGCATCACCCTAAATCAGACGTTAATCGTTTGTACCTCCCCATGAATAAAGGAGGTAGGGGATGATCCAGTTTGAGCTCTCTTATAAAACATCCATTATGGGTCTCTCACAATATCTTGATTCAACCAATGATTGGGTGCTTCAACACGTTTATAGGCATGAAAGTTCTAATAGATTGCATTCAATCCTTAAAGAGTCAGAGACGTTTTTCCAAGAACCAGGTGTTGATCTTGAGGTTGATAACACACTACCCAACAGTTGCAGCTAAAAACACAAAGCAAAAAGCAAAGAAAACTGGATTGGACAGACTCGAATCTAGGTGGCAAGAAAAACCTCTCTACGGACAGTTCGCAGTCCGAAGCAACAATGTTGATGTAGACAAAGAAGCAACCCATCAGTGGCTGAGGAGCGTCGGACTGAACGGGGAAACAGAGGGCTTTATTCTTGCTGCCCAAGATCAGACTCTCTTCACCAGGAACTACCTAGCTAATGTTTTACATAACGGTGCCAATCAAGAATGTAGGTTCTGTAAGGACAAAACCTAAACTATTGATCACCTTGTCTCTGGCTGCTCGGTACTAACACCAAACGAATATAAAAATCGTCAGGATCGAGTTGGCCAATACCTACATTGGAAAATTTGTCAGCACTTTTCCACTTAAACGCAAGCAAGCTGGTATGAACATCATCCAGGACCTGTAACTGAAAGTAAGTATGTTACGATCTTGTGGGCTTTTCCCATAAAAATGGATCGTACCATACAAGCAAACCGCCCAGACATTGTCATCAAGAACAGGAAAGAGAACACTTGCCTCTTGATAGACGTGAGTGTCCCTTTGGACAGGAATGTCTCTGCTAAGTCTTTTGAAAAGCTTGCTAAATATAAGGATTTAGAGATAGAGGTGTTAAAGATGTAGCATCTAAAAACAAAGACAATGCCTGTTATTGTGGGTGCACTAGGCCTCATCAAGAAAGGAACAGATAACTTTTTGAAACAAATCCCAGGGGAATCTTTCTTTGTAAGAAGTACAGAAAATTGTTTTGGAACGGAACTGCTCATTTGCTTAGACGAGCTCTCTCTATTTAATTTTATTACCAAGACTTCCTTCACCTTAGGTCACTGGTAGTGACCCAGTGCTGGATTTCAATAAAACAATTCAAAGAAAATTTGTAAGTAAGTAATAATAATAATAATAATAATATTAATATTATTAATAACAATAATAATAATAATAGAAAATCTGGTTTCATTATGTTCGAAAATGTACATGACTCATGTTTTGATAATTTATGTACTGGAAAACTACAACTAGATCCAGGTCTCACCAGCAGCTCTTTTCTGAAATAATACCCAAATGCTAAAATTATAAGACGAAAGCAGTATTCTAGATCCTAAAAGTGATTGTGGAGTGGACTTCCTTTCATGGGAAATTGTTGTTTTTCAATGACGGGATTAAGGTTCTTAACACTGCTGACAAACTTAGATAACTGAGTAAAAAACGAAATACACTTTTGCAGAGAGTTTTTATTTACTTACGGTTGCATAGGATGAGGTTAATAAGACGGTAATATATGTTGGCGCACGGTGATGAACTGGAGCCACGAGTAGTCAATAAGTACGCAATAAGTAATTCCATAAATCATAATACATTGGACATGTTATAGCAATTAAGTAGCAAAAAGTCAGTAGAAACTGTTAAAAAACAGAATTTGCCCATTAATATTATCTACTTTTGCTTTACGAATTGTAGCGTAGTCTATGAATGTCACTTGCATGCACAAGAACTTGAGGGGTTTAAAAACACTCAATTTTTATAGGAGGCGATTAAACAGGCTTTTCATACAAGCAAGAATATTCGCTACTTAATAATTCTAAGCAAATGCAATCTATTTTCACTACAACTATCAAGTCACCTTACGCGTCTTTACATTCTATTCTTACACTACACATACATCTCAACCTTCCATATTTACTAAAGAATTTTCTTACCGCTAATATACTACCGTTTCTCGCCCCTGGCGTATTAGTGGGTTACGTTCTTAGTAGATTCTTTTACCACAAATGTACAAAGTACACTGGCAACATGCAAAACGTTTATTTCATATACTTTGCGTCAGTAGGATCACTCCTAAAACGTTAAGACTGGGCGTACACTAGGAATTTGGAGCAAAAAGGTCTTTCTTTGCTCAACACTTCAAGCTTGTAATTTTGTGTGTCAACTATTCAAGTCAATTGAACCCTTTTTCTTTATACACAGTTGAAATTATACACCGGGTTCTGCGTCAAGAAAAAGGAATGTCAAGTCGAGGGTTTTAACAGGTTCGTAGAGCATCAGATTGTGCATCTTTCATACCATCAGCGATGCAGGAGTTACACTGGTGAAATCAAACTTTTGGCAACACCTCACTACTTGCAGCTTGACGCTATCTAGGGTATTCTGTGCATTGTTATCTTTTGTTTTTAAAATTAATTTGACAATGCAATTGATGATTTACCTACTTGTAGACTTGTATCAATTTCTTTTTTCATCTCTAGTATAACTTACTTTATTCGATGAGGTTTATGCTACTTTAATTTTTTATGATTTACAACTGCACTTTTCAAAAGTTGTTCAATAAAATGGAAAATCGACATGCCCTTTGTTTCCAACCGTTTACTGTTGTCCAGAAAAACAAACGCATTCGTTTACCGGCAAGACAAAGTTTAAGTCCTTGGAACCAACCATGGATCCTGCAAACTTAAATGGGGGAAGAAAGGTCATGCTGCCAGACAAGTTTTCTTAAAAGCCACATGCATGACGCCGAAGCAGATTTGAAATCACCCCAAAACTACCCTACTACTAAACTTTATATTATTAAACTGTAAAATAAAAACAAACCTTAAAAAAAAGAAAGAAGTGAAATGTGTATTTCGATATTGTTAAACTTCCGGGCAGTTGTAGAAAGCACTTCACTTCGCATTCGTGTAAATTTGTAACCGGGAGTCAATTGGTCTCTCCACAATTTCACAGAGTTCTGTCAAGTTGTTTGTTCATCATAACAATATCCTAGACTAATTCGACGTTTTAAGTAAAATACCAGCAGATGCTTCGGGTGTACCTTAATATACGTCAAGGTATTCCGTTGGAAAAAACAGTCCCTCACGTATCGTAGTGAAAATAAGTATAATCCGTCTTCCAAAGCGTTGGCAACTGCAAATGCATTAAATAATTACTATGCCCAGGTGTACACTAATGGTAGGTGCACAACAGCTCCAACCTCCACCACTGAATACTAACCCAAACCACATTCACACTATCTTCAGGAGGAAACCACTTGCCAACTGTCAAATACAATACCAAGTGCTAATCACTTTCATGGTTTGCACGTCGGCCTGCCAACTTCACCTATGGCGATCGCAACTAGTCAACTGTCCCCTAATTCGTAGTTTCCATTAAACTCCATTGTGCTTAACGGTAAAAAATAATCACAAGATTTGTAATAATGCCGTTACACCAGCCTATGCAAATATTATCAATTCTAATCATATTTGTTTTAATTAGTTACAATGGCAACAAATGCTGAAAGAAATAACTATGCAAAATCCAAATTATGGGAGAAACGGTCAAATTGTTACAAAGTACCCAAGACTGCTGAAATCTGCAAGAATACAAATACAGAAACAGTAACTCTTTTTTCTACAAGGCTCTACTTCCCTTTTGACATCAAAGTTTCATATCAAACCTAATTCTAACTTTGTTAAAAATAACGACTAAAAAACTAAAAATAATGACGGCTTTTCTGCAAATAACTAAACTATCTCAACAGACGTCGTTTTTATACCCTGTGGTAGCCAAAATAGATAGTACTGCATTGGTAAGCTCGATCAGCTTACGCGAGAGCCTACAAAATGTTACCATGCTTAACTAGGTGTGTATGGGGTGATTTGGGGTCCCAAAATATAACTGTAATTAAATACACATGGAATTAGAAAACTAAATTCATCAGTCGTGTATATCTGCGTTTTTGTGTAAAAGCTCTGTTAAATAACCTAAACTGGCGCAGTCTGAATTGGTATGCACAAATTATTCAAAAAGTCGTGTAACTTGATATATTCATATGTTCTGAGGCATAAAAAGGTCTTCAGTTCGAAGTACTAACACAGCCAACATAGCCAAGGTAATGCTACGCACAATAGTTAGAAAATCATGACACTTGTTATTCCAGAGTTCACAAGTCCGGCTTGTTGTCCCATCTTTCGTGCGGCCCTGACATGCGGCGAATTTTAATCTCTACAGCTTGTTTCTCCAAATTTTTGGGCGGTAATGGTATGGTTCTAAATTCTACAACGTCACCTTCTTTAACCACATGTTCATCCTCAATGCTGCGGAAAAGAGAGAGAGAGAGAGAATTTTGTCATGGGCTTAAGTCTGTCTTGAATCTTCTTAAACTATTAAAATTTTTCTGGCGACAATAGCAACTAACTCCATACTTTAATTCAGATGACTGTGTTGTTTATAGCTTTATGAGCAAATACGAGAAAAACCTACGATGAAAAAAAATTAGTTTTGACTGTACTTTAATTATGCTACCACCTTATCACCGTAAAAACGGATTTGCGACAGTGCTCAAAATAACTGAGTTTTTAAAAAATGATACTTTCCAGCCATGGTCTGACACACGCTTTATCTCGAATATATTATGAAATATCTTTTCGTTTCTCAAGAAAACCCGTCGCTCTTCACAAACTTTTATTAGTTTCCAGAATTTTTTAGTTAAGCAGTCGAACAAATTTCTTCCCAATAAAGATTTCTGTACGTCTCCTTTATCACACAAGAAAACCGTTAATGATATTTACAGATGTGTTCATGGAGATGCGTTTGTCGGTACGATGACATCACACCAATATTTCATCAGTAAAATGACGCCAAGCTTTATAACTTTATTCCTACAAAACTGCATTGATTCAGTACCGAGACCACCATCCTACTTTTGCACTTCTTCTTCTTTTAAGTGCCATGTCTGTAGACGTTGGCTATCATGATGTTCCAATTAACCCTGTTCCTTGTCAGATGTAATATTTCACTTGTTTGTATTCCATTCCTCCAGTTTTTTGCCACATAGTCCCTCAAATTTCCCAAAAATGTTCTTCGCTGCCGCCCTCTGTCTCTGGTTCCTTCTATACGTCCCGTCAGTACCAAGTTTTCCAGACCCTCCTTCCTCATGACGTGTCCCAAGAATTCCATCTGCCTTCTTCGGACTGTCCTCAACAGGTTCTTTTCTGTTCCTGCTCTTTGTAAAACGTCATCGTTTGCTACATGATCAGTCCATGATATTCTCAACATCCTCCTCAAGAACCACATTTCAGCGGCTTCCAACTTCTTTTCCATTCCGACTGATATTGTCCAGCATTCACATCCATACAGCAGGGTAGATGTTACGTAGCACTGCAGTACTCTCATTCTTGTGGACATTGACATTTTCTGGTGTTTTAAAATTTTTCCTAGTCGATTGAAGGCATCCTTTGCTAATCCAATTCTCCGCTTTATTTCAACGTCACATTTACCATTCTGGGTGATGTAGCTTCCCAAGTAATTAAACTTTTCCACCTGCTGGATTTTGTCAGTCCCAATGAGTAATCTGCATCTTGGACTGTGTTTCTTGCTTACTACCATACACACGGTCTTTTTGCGATTTATTTCGAGTCCTTTCTTCTTGCTTTCATCCACTACTTTGTTCAAGACGTCCTGCAGTCCTTGCTGAGAGTTTGCAACTAACGTAGAGTCATCTGCGAATCTCAGGTTATTCAGGTTGTGACCACCAACACTAATCCCACATAAGCCTTCCAACTCTCTGAAGATCTTTTCCCCGTATAAGTTAAACAGGTCTGGAGAAAACACACAACCCTGTCTTACACCTCTCTTGATCTTGACGTATTGACTCAGTTCATTATCCACACGTATACAAGCAGTTTGCTCCCAATAAAGGTTGCGGATGAAGCGAAGATCTTTGCCATCTAGATCTAATGCTATGAGGTCTTGAAACAGTTTCTCATGTTGGACTTTGTCGAACGCCTTCATGTAGTCTATGAAACACAGGTAAAGATCCTTCTGCATCTCTATTGCTCTTTCAGCCAACATTCGAATCATGAATATGGCGTTTCTGGTACCCGTATCTTCCATAAAACCACACTGTTCCTTCCCAATTTCCCTTCTGATCTTTCTTCGGGCTCTATTCATGATGATTTTCAGAATCAGTTTGATCACGTGGCTCATCAGACTTATTGTACGATGTAATTCACAAGCTGTTGCACCTGGCTTTTTAGGTAGTGCGATGAAGATGGATTTACTTAGATCTTCAGGGATATCTCCGCTGTCGTAGACTTTGTTTATCAGATCAGTCAGTTTTACTATGCCAAAGTCTTCAAGAGATGTCAGCATTTCCGTAACAATCTCGTCGGGTCCAGCAGCTTTATTCTTTTTCATTTTCTTTAGTGCTGACTTTACTTCAGATTTCAGAATTTTAGGGCCATCAATGTTCTTATTTATTGCTGGTTTGTCTCCCCTGTTGTCTTTGAACAGTTCATCGATGTACTCCGTCCACCTTTCCAACACCTTTTCTTTCTCCATGATGATCTTCCCATCTTTAGATTGTATACATCCAGAGGAAGCTGGAGATCTGCAGCCACTGATTTCTTTGATCTTTTGGTACATCTTTGCGGGATCTCTTTGTTTGTGTTGTTCTATCTTTTCACATTCTACATTGAGCCATTCCTCTTTCGCTTCTCTACATTTTATTCTGATTTGATGGTCGAGTGTTCTATATTCCGCACTTCTTCTGTCTGTTGTTTGTTGTCTTTCTTCCATTAGTTCCAAGATCTCTGACGTCATCCATTTCTTTTTAGTTTGTTTTTCTTTCTCCGGTAAGACCTTCTTTGCTGCTGAGACTACCGATTCTTTGAATTTTTTCCAGCAGGAATTAAGCTCACCTTCATCTTCAAGGTTTTCAAAACGATTCTTGACTTCTATGTTAAATTCTTTTCTTGTTTCTGGATCTTCTATCAATTTCTTATACTGCAGTTTTGGTTCTGTCTTCTTTTTCTTTAGTTGTTTTAGTTTCAATTTCAATTTGCAGACGACAGGTAGATGGTCACTTCCGCAGTCTGCACTAGGGTATGTCTTGCAATGTTGGACTGCATTTCTGAAACGTTTATTGATGGTTATGTAGTCTATTTGATTCTTCGTTTCCCCTCCTGGGCTTCTCCAAGTCCATAGTCTTCTTGGGTGCTCTTCGAACCATGTATTAGTGATAATTTGTTCGTTCGATGTGCACCATTGAACAAATCTCTCTCCTCTGTCGTTTTGTTCACCAAGACCATGTTTTCCTTTTATTTTTCCTTCTTCGTCTTGTCCTACTTTTGCATTTAGATCCCCCATTATCAGTATTACTTCTTGTGATTTGCACTGCGATCGAGCTTTGTCCAATTGCTCGTAAAATTCTTCAATTTCTGCTTCCTCACTGTCTGATGTTGGTGCATATACCACAATGATTGATATGTTGAACGGTTTTCCTTCCAGCTTTACTAACAAAACTCTCTCTGTGAGTTGCCAATACCCTTGGACACATTTCGCACTTTCTTTGTCTAATAATAGGCCCACTCCTCTCCTATGAGTATCTTCTCCTGAGTATATCAGTCTATGATCGTCACTTCTAAAATCTCCGCTATTCTTCCATCTGGTTTCGCATAACCCAAGGATGTTGATTCCAATCCGTGTCATTTCTTGCTTTACATTTTCAAGTTTTCCAATTTGATGCAGTGTTCTTACATTCCAAGTTCCAATTCTGAGACTTTTCTTAGTTGGGATTGCCTCAGTCGCTTGATGACGGTCTGGTCCCCCCTGCGGCTTCAAGGTAACCATACCGGGCGAGGGATTGCTCCTCGGGGATACAATCCCCTTGACGCCGTTATCTGCTTTTCTTGGTTTTCGGTTTGTCATCATAATGTTCTTGGCAAGATACGGCAGTGGTTTGCCATTGCCTTCTGTCGCGCAGTACCATGTTGTAATGGTATATGACACCTAGTCGTTGTCTGTGTCGTGACAGATCATCCGCCTAGCCGCTGCGTTCCTCCAAGCCGTTGACTCTGACTAGAGAGTTCTTCCGCCCTGAAGAAACATCCGACGCCCTGCTGCCGACGTCTTCATCGTAACCCTGATAGGGGAGGCTAAGGGGTTGCTGATACTTGCCCAAGGTATCACCCCAAGACTAAGCAAGTCGGGAGAGGACGCCTTATTTCCCCTTAGTGGACTATGGTTACCCAGTTCCACCTGCTTTCCCCTAACTCCGGAGGCAAGGGTTGTCACCCCTTTCTATAGCAAGATTCTGCCATAGCCGTAGCCGATTCTAAAAAGTTAGCTGGTTCTCAAAACAGTTTTCTGCTGAATTTTGCTGAAAAAATCTTAACGTCTCAACAACACTCTATTTACCTCAACACTCTTTACATTACAACAACTCGTAACAATTTTTGAACGAACGCTTTTAAGAATTAGTTTATACGTGTCTTAGATATATCATAAATAAATAATTTGCTGGAGTGTTTATGAATATCTGTTTCTTGTTTATTCCCGATTAAGCAATATTATGTGTCTGCTTTTGGCATTTCGTCTTTTTCACTAATAAGTGTTAATTTCATTAAAAATTTTAAGTATATTTACAATGGACACAAATTTACACCACTCCTTTTATTACAGAATTTTTGTGTAGTCTAAATATTCGTAAAACAATAAAATTCAAGAATACTACCAAGTTCCTGTAACGACCACATCCTTATTCATTCAGACTATCATCGACACAACCCAGCCTTCCGTTCGACAATTTGGACCGGCCAGTTAATGTTAATGATGGTCAGGGGTCAATATAACGGGCAAATGTTAAAATACGGGCAGATCATGATAGAGAATTAGCTGGAACACATAACATAATACCAACTCTATCTAAAACCAAATCTGTCGATCCCAACGAAGAATTCCTGACTTCAAAATGACTATTAAAAAGATGCAAAGAAAACAAACAACTGCTTTATCATCATTAACACGACCACCCACCCGAGTGTGGCCAGATTTTGCTATTACCAGATTTAATCTGGGTGTTTGTTTTATAACACACTACACCTCCAGACTGTAAGATGTTCTTAACTAATGCCGAGAACAAAGGATAGTTCACCAAACTTCTTGATTAAGACTAGTTTGCTGAAAATTCTGGTAAAGTTTTGGTCTTGCTGGATACCACTATTAATAGCCTTTCACATTACCTCAACAGTGACAAAAGTAATGAAAATAGAACACCTTCTGCAACATGGTGTAAACCAACTGCTGGGTTCCCGAGTATTCATCGACAGAATAAACGCTATCTGACACACTGACAGGTTATTTTCCATCAATTACTTGTTGCAGAATGGGTCTTGAACGACGTGACACTAAAACGTCACCCAATTGTAAATAACTTTACTTGTACACTGCTGAGAAACAATTTAAATTAAACAGAATATCTTTTCTATTTCGCAAAAGCACAAACCGCAGATTTGCAGAAACTAATATTATGAGGGCTGGAGAAACAAAATAAATATGCTGAAAAACAAATAAGTAGCCTTAGCTCTTATTGCCTAGATTAAGACTACCTTGATACAAAATAGCTTCTGGAACTAAGAAGGGTATTAAATGAATCGAAATGACATCCTAAACAACTTCAGCAACAAAAGTTACAAAAACTATGACCATGGGTACCTCCCCACATCAAATAATCGCCGACCTAAAAGAAGCCCAAGTCAATCAAAAAAGTTATTTCTCGGCTAATCTAGTCTCTCATGATCTGACTTATACCACAAGGAAAAAATTAGAAGATCATTATGTATTTTTTACTAAGTACTAGAAAAACACTCTGAGAGTGCAAACCTCCTTCAAGCAGCTTATTTCCTGCTTCATTGGGATTTTTTCCGAATACTGTATTTCTGCATTCATAAAAAACCAAACCAAACAAAACAAGAAAAAAGAAACAGCCGAGAAAGCGGATCGACCCAGGGACCTTTAGACTTTCAGTCTGATCCTCTTACAACTTAGCTACCCCGCCTTGCACCTGAATAGTGAGATTTGTAAACAAATGAGCAAAAACAATCCTGCACAAATTCAAGCAAAATCTGTTTGGTAATCCCGATCAATATCAAAATCTAATCAGTCCTTTTTTGTGCTACTATCAACATTTCATGACAATTTCATCCAAATCTGTCCAAAAGTTTGGAGTTATTTTGCACACGAACAGGCAAATAAACAAACAAATAAACAGACAAACGGAAAAACGAGGGATAAAATATAACCCCCTGGTCAGTGGTTATAAGAAGGGTCAACATTGATTTATAGCTGTACGGCATGGGCAATGACTAAAAGCATAACGAAGAACACTACTGCAGCTGAGGTGTGGTTTCTAAAGAGAATCCTATATCATATATACACAGAGTAACCAATAAAGTAATGACGAATGCAGGAGTAGGGAGTTATGTGCAATTCAAATCTAGATGACCTGAGAAGGAAAGAAAGATACTTTTACAAAGTTCTGTTATTCAATGAGTATCATGCTATGGATCCAAGAACTTTACACAGAACTATTGCACCCCATCATAATAAAAGAGAACCTCTGAAATGAGTATGTCTGCCCTCTGTCAAGAATACCTGTGTGCACTGAAGAATAACTCAAACAACAAAATACTCAGTGTTCCTTGTTCATAGCGTCCACCTAAATAAAGGTACTGTCAAAACCAAGGGAATCAGCCCCACTTAAAGAAGAAAACAATATAGTTTATAAATTACATAAGTTGTGTGTCCTGTCAACTATATTGGTGAAGTAAAGTGTTCTTTTGGTGGAAAGCAAAAGATGAACCAGCGAGCTACTAAAAAGATGACACTAGGCTTCATGGGATAGTTGCAAACTGTTGGACATAAAATCGTACCTTTAACTGGGAAAACAAAAAGATTATAGGCCAACACAAAATCACTCCTAAAATCACTCCTTAAGACATTGATCCCTGTCATCACATTGGTCCACACTGAGAAAATATAAAAATGCTGTACCAACTCACATGGGTCAAGTACCTCAGAAAACACTTACGACTTAAGAAATAAAAAAGCTGTTAAAGCTATGGCTTCCACTAAGTTCAGGAAGTCAAAAATTTAAATGATCTCAGTATTCCGGCTTATCCCAATAACCAAGCTTTGTGTATTGTTAGAAAATCTATTGCCTTGTAGTGACTTTTTAACTGAAAAAATATATTAGTTCTTTCAGGTTTGCTTCTTTGAAATAACTTGATGAAATTCGAACAATTACCAACAAATTCCAACCCCCAATGAAAAGAAAACCAGTTGATGACCGAGCTGACAAATTTACTAGGCTTTTAATACCAACGATATACTTTTTATGTTTCTAAAACTTACTCTGAAATGTGAAAAAATATCTCCTTGGTTTCACCCTCTGGTTTCACAAAGCCATGGCCTTTATTTCTACAGAAGTGTGTAACACTACCAACTTTTATCGGGCTATCAGAAGCAAGCCTTGATCTGTAATGAAAGGTCAAAAAATAACTTTCAACATGCATTTCTACATTACAATTTTCAACTTCTTACACAACAAAATGGACCAAAGTTTATTATTAGTTTAATAAAAAAGCATCCATATCTACAGGCGCAGAGCTTTCTGATAATACATTTGAGGTCGATCTATTCCTCTGTTTTTAACCCCTTCAAATAGAATATTACACGGTTACATGTGACAATAAGAGAAATAAAAAACAATTTTTTGAATATGTTGCTTTTATTATATATATATAAAGTCTGTTGTAGACAGACGAAAATTTGAAATAATAAATAAAAATTTGATTTACTCAAGTAAATGTTGGCATACTTTCTTTAGTCATTTCCTGTGTCNACTGCAGCTGAGGTGTGGTTTCTAAAGAGAATCCTATATCATATATACACAGAGTAACCAATAAAGTAATGACGAATGCAGGAGTAGGGAGTTATGTGCAATTCAAATCTAGATGACCTGAGAAGGAAAGAAAGATACTTTTACAAAGTTCTGTTATTCAATGAGTATCATGCTATGGATCCAAGAACTTTACACAGAACTATTGCACCCCATCATAATAAAAGAGAACCTCTGAAATGAGTATGTCTGCCCTCTGTCAAGAATACCTGTGTGCACTGAAGAATAACTCAAACAACAAAATACTCAGTGTTCCTTGTTCATAGCGTCCACCTAAATAAAGGTACTGTCAAAACCAAGGGAATCAGCCCCACTTAAAGAAGAAAACAATATAGTTTATAAATTACATAAGTTGTGTGTCCTGTCAACTATATTGGTGAAGTAAAGTGTTCTTTTGGTGGAAAGCAAAAGATGAACCAGCGAGCTACTAAAAAGATGACACTAGGCTTCATGGGATAGTTGCAAACTGTTGGACATAAAATCGTACCTTTAACTGGGAAAACAAAAAGATTATAGGCCAACACAAAATCACTCCTAAAATCACTCCTTAAGACATTGATCCCTGTCATCACATTGGTCCACACTGAGAAAATATAAAAATGCTGTACCAACTCACATGGGTCAAGTACCTCAGAAAACACTTACGACTTAAGAAATAAAAAAGCTGTTAAAGCTATGGCTTCCACTAAGTTCAGGAAGTCAAAAATTTAAATGATCTCAGTATTCCGGCTTATCCCAATAACCAAGCTTTGTGTATTGTTAGAAAATCTATTGCCTTGTAGTGACTTTTTAACTGAAAAAATATATTAGTTCTTTCAGGTTTGCTTCTTTGAAATAACTTGATGAAATTCGAACAATTACCAACAAATTCCAACCCCCAATGAAAAGAAAACCAGTTGATGACCGAGCTGACAAATTTACTAGGCTTTTAATACCAACGATATACTTTTTATGTTTCTAAAACTTACTCTGAAATGTGAAAAAATATCTCCTTGGTTTCACCCTCTGGTTTCACAAAGCCATGGCCTTTATTTCTACAGAAGTGTGTAACACTACCAACTTTTATCGGGCTATCAGAAGCAAGCCTTGATCTGTAATGAAAGGTCAAAAAATAACTTTCAACATGCATTTCTACATTACAATTTTCAACTTCTTACACAACAAAATGGACCAAAGTTTATTATTAGTTTAATAAAAAAGCATCCATATCTACAGGCGCAGAGCTTTCTGATAATACATTTGAGGTCGATCTATTCCTCTGTTTTTAACCCCTTCAAATAGAATATTACACGGTTACATGTGACAATAAGAGAAATAAAAAACAATTTTTTGAATATGTTGCTTTTATTATATATATATAAAGTCTGTTGTAGACAGACGAAAATTTGAAATAATAAATAAAAATTTGATTTACTCAAGTAAATGTTTGGCATACTTTCTTTAGTCATTTCTGTGTCAAATATTATTGTTATTAGCTGAAGGAGTTTGTCAGTGTTGGTTTGGCATATTTCTTGTGTCAAATATATATATATATATATATATATATATATATATATATACATATATACATATATATATATATACACATACATACATACACATACACACAACAATAAATGGATTCTTATCAAGATGTAAGAAGATGTACAATTCTGTAAGGCATATGATGTTGTAACACTGTGTATTGAGGTAGATTGAGCTATCTGTAAGCTAAGAAGGCCTGCTTACAAGCATGGTACTCAATAGGCAAACTTTTTTACTCCTGAAAGATTATTTCCCAATTTCTATAAGGTAACCAGTCTATGTAGAAAGAATAAGATAATAGAAAATACACCACAGTAATTGTATAGCTATGATTCAAATATAAGCTGATGCAGATTATTTATGAGTCAAACAATTAGTTACATGTACGGCATTCTGTAAATCTCATCCTTAGTAATTTTCATTGGAAAGAGTTGAAAATTTTAAAGACCATTAATAGATATATGAACCTTGTGGTATATTAATGTAAACACTGCCAGTTTGAACTATTCTTGCTTCCCTGTATTTATGCCTAGTTTAATTTTGGGGTCATTTGTATGCAGTCTTGTTTGCATAGCTGTAATTATTTTAGCCCATGGCTGCCAAGGTAGTGTTGGCTGATGATGACCCTGACCAATAACTTTGGTAAATTTCACAAAAATACTGACAGTTTATATATTTAAAATGGTGACTAATGTATACAAACCATAAACTACAATAAATTGGGCATCTTAGGAAGTATACACTCAATTTTGATTGTGCAAAATGGAAGTCCAATGCATCACCAATGGACCTATACAATACATAAAAACTAGCATTACCAATAGATCTCTACAATAAAGTAAATACTGTCTTGATCTGGGCAGTGTAGTAATTACATCAAGAGACTAATACTAGATCCACAGGACTGTTATGTAGTTATTGTTTGATTTCATGAGTGAGAATTGATCAACATTTATAAATAATTATAAATAAGCATGGATGTTACTTTAAGTTTCTTAAATTCATATCGAATTCCAACACTGGTGACAAGAAGTCAAACAGTCTTGCTCTGCAAATTCAAAAAAAGTATCTTGGCAGATGAAATGTGGGCCAAGGAAAAAGAGTTGGTAAAAGATCCCGGAGTGAAAAGTAAAAAAAAGCCAAAAATCATATACAAAAATGCAGAGGTATTTGACATTTCGGGAAAGCTAAAACAAAAAATGCTGTTTGAAGTTGAAGGCAGAAGAGGACGAGGAAAACCACCAATTAGATGGAGAGATAAGATGGAAAAAGATGCTGGAAAGATTGGCCTTAAAAAAGAAGATGCAAAGGATAGAACAAGATGGAAAACAAAGATTGGTCGAAAGTCAGTAACCCAATGACAGTTGGAAAAGGGCCGACTATAAAGAATGGATGGATGGATGGATGGATGGATGGATGGATGGATGGATGGATGGAAAGCTAAAACATCATCACAAAGTTGTGTACATAGAGATGTTTCTGCTGTCTCACAAAATCACTGCAGAATACCATTTCACAAAGAAGAAGCTGTGGAATTAGAACTGCAGAACCTGGAATCAAATGATATTACTGAAAAAGTGCAAGATACAGGCCCTAAAGATTGGATTTCAACAGTGGTTGTAGTGCCTGGAAAAGAAGGGAATATGAGACTTTGTGCTTATATGCAAGCAGCTAATACAGTAACAAAGAGAATTAATTTGATACCCAATACCAGCTGTTCAAGATATTTAATTTGAATTAAATGGATAAAAAAATTTCTCTAAATAAGATATGGCACAAACATATTGTCAACTGAAACTTACATCAAAAGGCCATCATATCACAACATTTGCTATGTATTTTTATATATATATATTTTTATATATTTTATATATTTACTATATTCTGAANAGAACCTGGAATCAAATGATATTACTGAAAAAGTGCAAGATACAGGCCCTAAAGATTGGATTTCAACAGTGGTTGTAGTGCCTGGAAAAGAAGGGAATATGAGACTTTGTGCTTATATGCAAGCAGCTAATACAGTAACAAAGAGAATTAATTTGATACCCAATACCAGCTGTTCAAGATATTTAATTTGAATTAAATGGATAAAAAAATTTCTCTAAATAAGATATGGCACAAACATATTGTCAACTGAAACTTACATCAAAAGGCCATCATATCACAACATTTGCTACATGGCAGAATATACAGATACCAAGTGTTTAAATTGTGGAATGAACTCCTGAAAATTTCTAACACATATTGTGTGTAGTAATCAGGCGATTACCAGGAGTTTGAAACATAGCTGATGATATACTCATATCTACAGAAAGCTAAAAGGAACTTAACATAGCATTGGAAATATGTTTAAAGAGGTTGATCAAGTACAGCCTCTGAAAAAACATACACAAAGGGATATTTTTCAAAGGAAACCTCAATTTTTTTTTCACTTTTCAGAAAAGGGAACACAACCAGACTCCCAAAAAGATAGAAGCACTTTTCAACACTGCACAACCAACAACTGATGGTGAAATTTTAAGTCTTCTTGGTATGGCAAACGGTAGTGCACAGTTCATGAAGGACTTTGCCACCATAATAGAACCATTGTAGAAGTTAACAAAAAAAATACCAAATATAAATGCAAAGAAACACCAGGAAGCATATGATAAGACAAAAGTTTTACTTTTAAACCACCCAGTAATAGTCAATAATAGTAGATAATAGTCCCATTGGTCTGCAGCAACCCTAGCTCAATGAAAACAGGGAGAAACAGAGCAAAATGTTACAGCATACAGCTTTATAGTAATCCACTTCTTTTGTTTACAGACCATAAGACCCCTGGAGCTAATATACACAAACCCAATGCCAAAACCACCAAGTATAGAACACTGGTTTTTACAGTTGCAGCAACACAACTTTCTATCTAGTCAGACAATCATGTCAAATCCCATGAGAACAACGAGGATAACATTAATGTTATTGACTGCAACAACACTTCATGGAATGACATTGAAAGAAAAGGGCACTGAGAAACAGGAAAACTAAAACCATTTCTGCAAATAAAGGATGAAATTTCAATTGATTAATCATCATCATTATCATATTCGTATTCATATTATATTAAAACTCAACAAAAAATTTGATATAATAAACTTACAGGCAATCATTCATACTTGCCCATAAGCCACAAAATGGGTCCACAAACTCGTTCTTGTGAACAACAAAAGTGGTGATTTATGCATTTCACTTAACTCAAGGAGCTGCAACAAGGAGCAGGTATGAAAAAGTGGGTATTGGACTCCAAAACTGAGTCCAGCAACATGAAGAAACTAAATGTAACTTGGTCCTATCACAGCTAAGTTAACTCATTTATACAAGTTGGCCAGACAGAATGAAGAAAGTATCAGACATCTTTAACTATACTTGTGTTTCAGAGATATGCTTGGATAAGTTCATGGGGTTGTCATGGAAGGAAATCATCTTTTAGTTCCCTCAACCCTTAGAACTGTCTTGGTTACAAACGATTGTCACCTGGCCAAACTAATAAAAAATGTGTAAGGTTATCAGACAAAAAAGGACCACACCTCAAAATTCTCTGTGAAAACTATAGCCTACTCCAGCCTGATTGGTTCATTTAAAATGAAAATTCTGAATGGAAGCCAGTGTCCATTCATTAATAACATGGATCAGTATCCTGACTCATCGGCCAAGCAATAAGAAAAAAACAGGCAAAAAAATCAGACATAACAGGCATGACATCAAACTTTGCTATGCAGCATCAGTAATAAAACAAGATTCAGTTCCCACAAACTTTCCATCTTAGATAACCCCAGTCCTGCTATACTCAACCAGGATTTCATAAAGCAGCAGGAATTTTTCTGAAACTTCCAATCCTAGTGGTAGTCAGTTATGCAGTACAGCTCACATGCAAAGTTGGATCAAGTACCACCGTCACCAGTGACTCCTACACCTTGTCAACTAATCATAAAAATGTCTCCTTGTGTACTTAAGTCAAAACACAGGTCAGACTTTATTTACATGTGAAAATGATTGTTAAAAGGGTAGCTGATAAAGCCCTGGACCCAACTGTGAGGAATGTCCTAGGTCCAATGGATCCACATTTTGTTTTGTTCTGTTCTATTGTATTGATTACTGTGATATACAGCAATTCACATGTGTTTTTCAATTAATTAAAACTGACTTAGTTGGCCACTCTTTATGAATGTTGGAGCAGAGGTGACCATGTCAATATTTCCTTGTGTGAGAGGAGATTCAAATATTAAATATTAGTTTGAAAGCATAGATGGAACAACTGAAACCATATCCATGCAAAAAATTTGGGTGTTTTTTAAAGGGAAGGTATAAAGCAGGAGAATCTGGGGGCTTGCTTATTGAAGAATGCCCCTCCCTATGTATGGATGTTGTAAACCTATTGAAATAGGGGTTTTACTAAATTTTCATTCACATAAATTTTTTCAAGAAAGTAGACTAGGCCCCTAGATCAAAGTTTCTGATTTTTTTTTATGTTTCTTAAGTTATACCACCTGGACTCTTTATGTGTTAAAGTGCCACCAATACTATGATTTGAGAAATGTGTATTTGGTCCCTCAGACTGATTCCTTAAAAAGTAGGGTTTTTTTCTAAAACATACATGTTCTTGTAAAGTTGTGCAAATAACTGTGTGTCCTTACATTGGTTAATGAGAACAATATTTTCATACTTTCATATATTTTCATGATCAAATCATTGGGAAGTGGTATCCAGAAATATCTGTTGAAAGAACAAAAATATTTTCAATTTTTATAAGACATATGAAATGGTTCCTAGCAAACAAATATGGGCTGACCGCTTGACTGTCTCAAGCCACCTTGTGGTAGTGGTACTATTCTTGAATCAATCCCAGCACATTTGTCAAAGGATATTGATCTTTCAAACTGAATTTTTTTTTAGATCCTTTAACTGTAAATCTGTTGAAAGGAGGAAGGTAGAAAATGTCTCAATATGATTTTGTGAAACAACCATTTGAACTGATAAACAAGTTTGATAGAGAAACTTTATAAATACATTTACATGTTAACTCACCTTTTATACAATGATAATAACCAGTTGTCAGGTCCATCTTGAGGCTAATTTTCATATTTATTGTGTTACACTGTATTTTTAATAAATATTGAATTTTATTTATGTCTGGTGCTTTCATTTAATACAAAATAAAATGTGAAAATAACCTGAAAACCCTGTGCAATGTTTATGTTTAGTTAATTAGTTATTTAATCAACTGTAACTGACTGGGGGAATAAACTGTTATTGGTCAACTGAATATTACCCTAACCAATTAACAGCAACACTAACCAAAATAGTTTGGATCTTTACTTTGCTACAATTTTTTCAATAATCCATAAAACTTGGGGTCCAGCATTATACAATTATTAAGAATATTTTGTAAACAGTGGATAACAGTGCTCTTGTTTTAAATAAATGTTTTTAATTTTAGTACCTGTAGTTAACAAATCAAAACTACATATTGCCTGGCAAATGTCAAGGTATTTAGTAAATGTATATTTAACATTTTTGTACCATACTATGAGTAAGGTTCTCAAATTTCAAAAAGCCTTAAACATTTTATTTTAAGTTCATTTTTGGGATCAAGTGTGTACAAGAATTATGAATAATAGCCTTGTGCTATCCAAGCATAACATGTGTGTGGTAGTTCTGTGATCTCTACATTTAAGTATTGTTGTATTACAATTTGTATTTGCATTACAACTGGTATTGTGTATACTGTAAATTAACATCATAGTAAAGTCTCATTACCTAAATATTTTTGTGTAGTAAAAGGGAAGCAACTTCTAACAAGAATTAAAAGAAATATTTCCTGGTTTGCTGTTATACATACATATACAAGATAAAAGAGAAAACTCAAAACTTGTGTATAGAACTTAAAGTTTTGGGTCTTACATTACCAACGATAAAGAGAATTTCGGCTTCAAATCTAGGAACACCCCACCACCCCACAGCGAGCTAGAAAACTTAGAAAATGAGTTACTCAACACGATTTCAACAATACAATTCCAAAACAACAACAACAAATTCCAAGAGAAACTGAACCAGGTCATCTGAAGAATCAACAACACCAATCAAATGCTTATATTTGCAGACAAGACCACCAATATCTACACCATGTCCCTGAAGAACACACCAAATTGCTGACAGAAAACGTCACCAAATCATACAAAAAGGCACCCCCAAAAATAGAAAATTCTATCAATCTAAAAGCGAAGAACATCGCCACCTCCCACAACATTGAGAAGAGAGCAGAAGACCTTGCAAGCACTCCTGCATTCATCTCACTGAAAGACCACAAAGAAAACTTTCAAAGTCCAAGCAGATTAATCAACCTGTGCAAGAATAAACTAGGCACAGTCAGCAAAACAATCCTCGACAGAATCAACTCCAATATCTGTGACTCTACCAAAATAAACCAGTAGAGAAATACCGATGACATATTACAATGGTTTAATGCCATTGAAGACAAAGATTCATGTCTTTTTATCCAATTCAACATCAAAGTGTTTTACCCCTCTACATCAAAACAACTATTACACCAAGCCCTTGCCTTCGCAAAAACCCACACTGCCATAACAGAAAACGAAATAAGAACAATCCTACACTGCAGAAAATGTCTACTCTTCTTTGACAATGAAGCCTGGAGCAAGAAAGCTTCTAATAACTCCTTTGATGTTACCATGGGGAGCTATGATGAAGCAGAAATTTGCAAACTAATCAGTCTACTAATATTGAACAATCTATGTACATTGGTAGACAAGAATGACATTGGTCTCTACAGAGAGGATGGCCCCATCCAAAACACCAGTGGAAGAGCAATCAACAAACTCAGAAAGGACATCATCAAATCATTTAAATCTCTTGACCACCTGCAGACTCTATTCTGCCAACTTCCTTGACGTCAACCTCAACCTCAGAAGCAAAACCTACCAACCCTACAGGAAACCAAACGACTCCCTGCTTTACGTTCATACATCATCCAACCACCCCAAACAGATTATAAAACAACTTCCAACTGCCATAGCCAAACGATTATCAATAACATTCCTCAAACGAAACTGTCTTCGATACTGCCAAACCAGAATATGAAGAAGCACTGAAGAAAAGCGGCTACAAAAACATCCAACTGAAATACTCCAAGCCCAACCCACTAAAGAAAAGAAACCACTCATGCAATATCATCTGGTTTAACCCCCCATTCAGCAGAAATGTTTCCACCAATGTAGCAAAGAAATTCCTCCTACTCACTTCAAAGCAAACCACCTGAAAAAACCTTTTAACAAAAACAATGTCAAAGTGAGCTACAGTTGCACCCAAAACATAGGAGCCCTCATCAAGAACCACAACAGAAAGATTTCTTCCAGCCCAAACAAAGAAACCTAACCATGTAATTGCAGAAAGAAAGACAAGCGTGCCCTAAATGGCAACTGCTGCAAAGAGTCAATCATTTATAAATGTGAAGTAACCACCCACAACTTTCCAAAGAAGGTTTACATAGTATTAACAGAAAAAGACTTTAAAACCAGATGGAATGGCCATAAGCAGGAGCTGTCAAACAGGAAGTACAAAAACAGTACATCACTATCTTCCTATGTATGGGACATGAAAGATAATCACCAAACCACCCCAAAGCTGAAATGGTCAATAATTAAACATGCCAAAACGTACACAACCAATGGATGCACATGTTCACTTTGTTTACAAGAAAAATTTGAAATTTTAAACTACCATAACAAAGGTGAAGTTTTCAATAAAAGAAGTGAACTGATTGCCAAATGTCACCACATGAACAAATTCCTTCTCACTAACTACAAATCAAAAGACTAACATATGTAAACAGTGTTAACAACCTATTATGTTCTGTAGTTCTATTTTTACCTATTGTTGCAGTAAAAAAAAAAAAAAAAAAATATATATATATATATATATGTGATTTTTGTAACATTTTTTAACCAGTATAGCTGATGAGTCTAAGACACAAAACTTTAAGTTCTATACACAAGTTTTGAGTTTTCTCTTTTATCTTGTATATTAGCTCTGGATTTCCATTGAGCACTGAAAATGGTAACAGAAGAACTCTATTATTTTATTTTTTTTGATTGTTTGTTTAATTACATATATATATATATATTTGTTTAATTACATACATATATATATATATATATATATATATATGTATATATACATATAAAAGAGATATAATAAGTTGGAAATGTACATTTCCTGACGAGTGAGTAAAATCACGAAACAGGCTTGTCGAAATGGATAGTGTAGTTTTTTGATTCTTTCCAACTTATTATATCTCTTTTATTACGCTCTGCATTTATGTATCGAGCACTCTAATACGGTTAACCGAATTGAACGTACCATATATATACATATATACATGCATCTTAAGGTGAGACGACTGAGCTATTGCAGTACAAATATTAAGAGCACGAAAACTGTAATGATGCTCAATTAGAAGCTCTACTTAGGTAAAGTGGTATGACTCTATGTCAAAACATTAGGAGCCAATCTAAGAAGCATATCACCTCTTATACTACTAGCAACTAGTGTTAGTTGTTAAAGACCATACCTATCAATGCAGCTGAAACAAGACTTCAATATGACAACAATTATTGACAGTGTTAGAATGATAAAAAGTGGTTGAATTTAAGAGGTTGAAATGAAATTTTAGTGACTTATTTAAGACAATGATCCCACCCTCTAAACCATCCCATATTTTTTATAAATAAAAAATCAGTCCAGAATTCCAAAATCAACAATACCTGCAGATTCTGGATTACATATTCCCAACCTATACAACCAGTAGACTTTGTTTCACTGTTTTAAATATGAATGTAAGTAAATCTGATTCATAGTGTAAAATTCAAAGTTTATACAGCTTAGACAACAAGGAATGGGTGTCAAATGGACTGGGTGTAACCTTGGTTGAAGAATAAACAAAAATTGACTTGGGGTAGAGTAATGGTCAAAGGGTAAAAAACCATTGTGCCAATATTTTTAACAACATTGAAGGCACAGATGTTAGTACATTTTGGCAATGAGTTCCAAGGTTACAAGACAAAGACCAAAACTAGGCAAGTTGTTGCTACAAAGGAATGGGCTTTGAGGAAAAACTGATTAAGAATTATGAAAGAATAAGTTGACCCAAGTTGTAAAGTGTGTAGTAAAGAGGTTAGTACTTTCTTGTGGAGGCCTTATGCAGAGTGAATTGACTAAAAATGAAAAATGGAATGAAGCATGGTACAAGGTTACATAAAATATTTCCTGATAAAGTCAGAAAATAAAAGAACAATGTGACTCTGAGAGGCTAGTAAAATGTAAGTGACCAAGAAGCTCAACNATTCTTTCCAACTTATTATATCTCTTTTATTACGCTCTGCATTTATGTATCGAGCACTCTAATACGGTTAACCGAATTGAACGTACCATATATATACATATATACATGCATCTTAAGGTGAGACGACTGAGCTATTGCAGTACAAATATTAAGAGCACGAAAACTGTAATGATGCTCAATTAGAAGCTCTACTTAGGTAAAGTGGTATGACTCTATGTCAAAACATTAGGAGCCAATCTAAGAAGCATATCACCTCTTATACTACTAGCAACTAGTGTTAGTTGTTAAAGACCATACCTATCAATGCAGCTGAAACAAGACTTCAATATGACAACAATTATTGACAGTGTTAGAATGATAAAAAGTGGTTGAATTTAAGAGGTTGAAATGAAATTTTAGTGACTTATTTAAGACAATGATCCCACCCTCTAAACCATCCCATATTTTTTATAAATAAAAAATCAGTCCAGAATTCCAAAATCAACAATACCTGCAGATTCTGGATTACATATTCCCAACCTATACAACCAGTAGACTTTGTTTCACTGTTTTAAATATGAATGTAAGTAAATCTGATTCATAGTGTAAAATTCAAAGTTTATACAGCTTAGACAACAAGGAATGGGTGTCAAATGGACTGGGTGTAACCTTGGTTGAAGAATAAACAAAAATTGACTTGGGGTAGAGTAATGGTCAAAGGGTAAAAAACCATTGTGCCAATATTTTTAACAACATTGAAGGCACAGATGTTAGTACATTTTGGCAATGAGTTCCAAGGTTACAAGACAAAGACCAAAACTAGGCAAGTTGTTGCTACAAAGGAATGGGCTTTGAGGAAAAACTGATTAAGAATTATGAAAGAATAAGTTGACCCAAGTTGTAAAGTGTGTAGTAAAGAGGTTAGTACTTTCTTGTGGAGGCCTTATGCAGAGTGAATTGACTAAAAATGAAAAATGGAATGAAGCATGGTACAAGGTTACATAAAATATTTCCTGATAAAGTCAGAAAATAAAAGAACAATGTGACTCTGAGAGGCTAGTAAAATGTAAGTGACCAAGAAGCTCAACAGTCATTTGTTATTTTTTCAGTTTTTTGTGTCTTTGATAAGAATGATAAGAATAACAGAAAAATTATGAAATATGCTCCACAAGCAAATGCGACTTGGGAGAAGAATTCAGTTCAACATGGCCTGTACCTGATATCCTTCATTAAGTGGGTGAAATGTTCAAGTAGCATGCACACTATCTAAAGGAGACTGGTGTTTTGCTGGGGTCTTCAAAATGTTGAACACTTTGAATGTACAATCAATGTAAGAAAGATTCTCAATCCTTACCTTTTCATTTAGAAACTGTGATTGAGCCTAAACTTCACAAACTTATAAGGTTTGTTCCTTGATATGTTATTGTTTAACATAATAAGTGCTATTATTTTTATTATTTCTGCTTATCAATGCAACATGGAAATAGGGCAAAAAAAGCTCATTTGCATATGAAAATGTAACTGCAACCATTTACCTTGTCTGTATATGTGCTAATCTATCTCATTATATCTTATTTATCCATCATCATCCTTGCTGTTGCTGCAACAAACTGTGGCACATTTCAAAATACTTTTTCTAATCAGCATATATACATAATACTGACATTCTCAAAAACAATATCTTCAAACCTTTTGTTGAGATATTTTACCAAAAGAAATAAATTCTGGTACTAGAAATATTTATGTTTGTCAATACAATACCTACAGGCTACTGTGTGATTAACAAGCATCCTACTTCTTCTTTCCTCAAAACAGAGTTGGCAAATTGAAACTAAAGCTGTTAATGTGGTCTGAGGTGGGATAATAAAGATAATAAGGCTGACGATAATAAACCAATACAACAAATATTTGAAAAAACCCCGGGTCCTTTGCTAAAAATAAAGCTCGTTTTAAAGAATACTACACAAAAACTTAAAAACTTGACCGATTATGTGTCAAATATTTGTTTAAAAATATGGGAAAAATATTTGGCTCTGAGTCAGCCATTTTTGTGCAAACTCTGAAAAACAATCAGTAAAACTACTAATACTTTTGTTTGTATTTCAGAACGTTCACTCAGGTCGAAACCTCAATGATACACCTCTGGGATGTCACTTATCTCGGCTGTGTCTGTGAAAAACATTGTTCTCCAACCAAAAGACCACGTTTCAACAGGGTTCTGACAAGGTTCTTAAATGAAATTGTTTCATTTTCTGATCCCGGATTATCCGGCGTAACAAACAATAAATCTCTCCCTGTCAAACATTAAAACTAGTACTTAAATAAATCCAAATCCAAAAACTGATCCTGCACACGGAATGCCACACAAAAAAGCAACAAGCTACGACACACAAAAATATTAACTGGCCATAGTAAATGGTCCCCTTTCTCGGAATAGAACTGCGACAAAATCAACTAACAGACATTATCTGATGCGTATTTAATGGCTGTCCACTAAATACGTACATTTTAACTTGAGGTGTAAAGCTAAAGGCACCGAATGCTGTTTATAAAAACCTGGCCAGATTCCTGATCAGAAATATCAAAGAGGTGACCTCTTCTTAAATTCCTGTCACACTAATTAGGCTAAGTTACTTATCATGTGGGGAATGGGGGCAGTAATATAATTTATTGTCAAACATTCCTTGCCAAGTACCAAGTCGAAGTGTCATGTGAGCAAAAGCATAAAGATAACTCTACCATTACTGGCAAAGTCATGACATAGATGGTCAACTAAAATATCTACAAAAGGCCAAACGGTAGTTAGGCTTTAATAATTGCAAGAAATTTTCGTACAAAAGACTAAATAATATCACCAAGGCTTCCCTCGGCGGACAATCAGAGGACTGACACGAGTTATTAGTTGGTTACTTACTGTGACGACGTTCTTGTTCTTCTCGTAACAATGGGGCTTGGCACAAGACGATGGTGACCTCTAGCTGGTGACCTCGGTGGGGTGAAATGGTCCTTATCATCTTTCCCCTTGTCGTTAACTGACGACATTGTTTACAAGGATAAGTAACGTCGTCCAAATTTGTTCTTGTCAGCAGTTATCCGACACTACGAAAGATGGTGTTGCTGTCTTCCTTGCCTCATGTGAAAATAACATAGGGAATCTGCACCATCACATTTTTGAGAAAAAAAACCAGCGAACCAGAAGTGAGGCTCTCATGGCAAGATGTGGCTGAGTCCATGTCAACCATTGATCTGAGAAAAATTTTGATATGTTTTATTTTTAATGTTGAATATATATTGACCATACAAAATATGTAACGGAGAAACTTAAGAGAATGGAATAATAAAAATGGAGTAGAAGAGTGAAACAAAATTGTTAATAAAGATGGGATAAAATCTTGAAAAACTAAAGGTTGCATGGCTATTGACAGCACACACACACACACAGAGAGAGAGAGAGAGAGAGAGAGAGAGAGAGAGAGAGAGAGAGAGAGAGAGAGGGGGGAGAGACAGACAGACAGACAGATAGACAGAGACACAGAAGGGGAGGGGGATTGAGAGAGAGACAGAGAGATAAAGGACTGATAAGGAATTCAGCAGCGCTGTTTGTGCAACTTGTTATAAATATTTATAATGCCATAAGTACTAAACTAACTAGCCCTGCAGAATAGGTTTTGTTTCTACAAGAAAAACCTATAGTTTAATCTCCTCACTGGACAGGATAGCATTTGATCAGGAAGAGAATATCAATCATTTATGACAATACCTTATTTCCAAATGATACTATGTTTTCAATGACATATATACAAAGTATCATTAGTTCAACTTTTTTTCAATAAATCTATCATTTTATTAATGGAGTCAATATTAAAAAATAATAACCAATTTAGTTGTGAAAAAAAAGAATCAAACCAGACTTTGTTTCTTCTAAAGCANTATAAGATACAGCTATGTTAAACATTTATGGTGTGGTAGTAATTTTCTAAGTTGAATGAGTATATCTTTGTGTACTGTTAACTTTGCATATATATTGTGTCATCTACCTTATCAAGAATTGACCTCTTGCATCATTCATACCATTCCATTACACTTTTACAGTTGATGAACTCATGAATCCTTGTCTGTTTTTTATGGAAAAATTCACAATTGTCAGAATCCGTCGTTATTGTAGATTTAGCTATTATATATATATATATATATATATATATATATATATATATATATATATACTAGAGAGCATATCAGACAAGAAATTTCAAAATTATAAATATTTGCAATAATTTCTTTAAAATTTTATTCCAAAAAGTTATAAAAAAAGTAATAAATTTGTCTTATTATGCATTCTCTGCACAGTCCAAGGAATTTGACTAATTGTTATTCCGATTTTCTTTTTTCAATGGTGATACATAACTGTATATTTATTTTTTTTGGTTTTAACATCATTTTCCCCAGTAAGTGAGGGTCAGGCGGTGCTCTTTAGAGGGACTTAGGTTTGACAGTGAGGAATTTCTTAGCCGGATGCCCTTCCTGACGACAACCAACTGCTTTTTCTTTTGTACAGTTACAAATACTTCTCGTACGCTCGGGGAAACGAAGCCGGAACCTCTTGGTCGTGGTGCAACTGCACTAACCAGTAAGCCACGGTTCCTCAATTGTGATACATAAATGACTTTCTCTAATTGACTGAGAAGCCTTTTTCTGACTGCATGGTTTATTTCCTTGCCCGTACTATCACTCCACGTGATTGTTAATTCAAATACTTAGTTCTGTACATATTGAGTCCTAATTGGCTATGTGGTATTGAAATATATAGATGATGATGATTATTATTATTGAAACCCATTTACGATAGTACCTTTATTTTGGATTTTTCACCCGTAGCAAGGCTTGACGCCACTTTAGTACAGAGGGCTACATGTCTTATTTAATTTTTTTCTTTACACTTTTTAGTCTTCTAATTTATTAATTTCTTTCCTCTCCGAACTCTATATCCAAAGCCATGTACAAACTCAGTGGCATGCCATTTATAACGGAGAAACAAATTGGCCAAAGTATCTCCAAGAACGTGCCTTAAGTTCGAAGCTCTTGCATGCTAATCTGTTGACTTAACCACTCCACCACTACTGGAATACTGTTCTATTATTAGAGCCCTTCGATATTTTTAGTGAGCAGTGCTTTAGTCAAATTGTAGAAAGAAAACCTCCATGTCCACTTTGAAATGATGTACCATTGTCACATTCAAGTCTGCAGAAGTTTTGAATAGCTATTTTTGTCACCATTAATTACTTTCCATATCAAATTTTAGCTTTCCACTGTGTGGTTGTTCATGTGGAAGTTGACATATATTCAAATAAGAAACATTTTCGTTGATTTTTACCTCCTTTTAGGTGGTAAATTTATTCTCTTTGGAAAGTAGCATGTAGTTCCTCCAAGAAATATTTCGTTGTGTAGGGTCTTACACAATTACTCAACCAATGAGATGAATTGGTTTTTAAGTACCCGCATAAGAACCTAGATAAATTAATGAACTATAAGAGCAAGGGCTAGTCTTTTGAGAATTACAGAATTTACGGAATGCCTGATTTGTGTGATATAAAATTGTCCAGTACTTAAATATCTAGTCTGTACCTGATCGTAAAATTCGTGAAACATTTAGTTGCACAAAATCAAGTTTACTTATATATGTATGTATATATACACACACACACACACACATATATATATATATATATATATATATATATATATATATATATATACATATCTTCCCCTCTCCCCCCCTCTCTCCCTCTGTCTCTCTCTCTGTGTACCATCATAATAAGTTTATGATGGCGAGTATAGCATATTGTACTTAAATGAACACCAAGTCACAACTCTTAATAGCATATTGTATTTAGATATACATAAGAAACAACTCTTTCGTGACATAACTGTTAAGCTTTAGTTAATTGCAGTTTAATGATTATCCCTAGTGACATTGGTGTGATGTACTTATGTGAGCTGTAGTTGATTGCAGTATAATGAGTATTCCTAGAGACATACTGTGATGTAATTAAAGGACAATGTGACTTACATGGACATATGTATATTATGTAACTTGTTGGATAAGCTGTATAAATATGATGTAATTTACTGTGGAAGAACAGTCAGCTAGAAAGGGGAATCTTTGTACATAACTCTCTGCTCTTTTTGTCATTGATACGCCCTTGTTTTCTATAAGCTTTGTATTCTTAGAGGAAATACTAAAATGAGATATACCAGTGTCTAAAGAAAGGAGGGCTTCTCTTAAGTCATGTTAACACTTGAAGACTATTGTCCAAGGTCTATGAACTTTGTCATGTTTTTGCACGATCTGCAGTCACCATAAAAGGAATGTGAGATATGATAACTCGGTGGAATACTCTAAGTTGCTACCAAACTTGTGCAAATTTGATTACAGCGTACTACAAGGGTCCAAATCTATCGAGCTCCTGTGAATACTTGGATAAGTAAAGACTCTGATAACAGCTTTCTAATTTATCAAATAAACCTTTCATTTTACTTTTCTTTGAAATAATTCTTCTTCAATAACAATTCAATTATTAATGATCTGGATAGTTTTTTATGGAATATATTATCAGGCAGACAAATGATGCTCTTACTAGGATCTTTAGTTTATCTGCCCATTTCTAAAGCCATTAATGGCAGCTGATAATTTAAATATCATTCGTTAGTCCGGTTGTCTGGAGTTATAACTGGTCTTATTTATCAGGTTACTACATAATAACTCCTAAAATAAAAAATATAGGACAAACAGAAATAAAACGACTCCAGTTTACTCATTGAAAACTATGGTAATAGGAGGTTGGGTGAAATTCTGTCAATAGTTCTTTACCAGTCAGAAATAAGAAAATAACAAGGTGTGAAAGTGGCTTTTTGTTTTCCTGTTCCATTAAAAATGTTAAGTTCAAACGGAGAACTGAGCCACCGACCAAAAATAATCTATTAGATTCGATAATAAACCGTGATAAGTAATTCAATGCGTTCAGCAGGTTTACGACAACACTCAGATTAAGATCTTTTCTTATATCAACGTCATAAGACTAAATATACTAAGCGGAGGATTATAGCCATGTGGTAAGAAACAACAGAGACAAAGTCGAAAAGCTACGTCAGGTTTAAAATATATCCTTGGAACACCTAAATACAGGAAAAATCATAAAATTCTGTTGTTATGATAAAAAATACGTTTTCTTTAGTAATTTTGAAGTTGCTATTAAATCGGTTTCTTACTACCATTTTACAATACTTGTTAATACGCTTCCTTCTAGTACTAGAAAACATGGCCTAGTTCATGTAGCTGCATTCTACGGAGTAATTTTTCAAACTGGTTCAAAGATAGTATTTGGATGAGTACTTACAGTAAGCAGTGGAGACTGCTAAAAAATTTTCAAGTACCTTTCAAGTACGTATCTCAATCACTACCTCAATCATTATGGCAAGCAAAGCGATTTTATTAAGAGGTTGAGATAGAAAAATCTTCCTGAAATCAATTTTCTTTGGGTTTTTAAAGGAATTTTAGGAAATCAGAGAGGGAGCATAAATGTATTGAAAATTAACACTCAAAAGGCATTAATTACTATCACAATATCACCTAATTACTTAAAAGCTGTACTCAAAATGGAGTACTTCTGATGCAGCGGTAAAGAAGTAGGGCTAAATAGGTTTTAGATAGCCTTTATTTCTAAAAATTGTATCGTATAGTAGAGTTCCAGTTAATAAATAAAAAGTCGTTCGTAAAAATTCACATATTTTTCTTAGATCAGCTTAATATAGTAAAACATACAAGCCCAACCAGGCTTGTGGCTAAGGGTGGAAAAACATTTTTGGTTTTAAAAAGGTTGATGAAAAACGGTTTTCCTAATACAATATTTTAATATTGTGTACAATAATAGTATCAATTTTCTTATTTTCCATACAAAGGCTATCTTGGATGTCTCCAAAAGGTTGTTATGCCAGGGTGGGAGCAGACCTGAGAAGCTGCTTCCCTAGAAATGCTCTATTATGGCAAGCGTCTCAAATAGCCTCTGACAAAAAAAGTCCAACTCCTGGCCTTCTCGTGGCGGAGATGTTATGGAAGAGACAAGGAGAAGGGGTGAAGGCGAGTTACTGGCGCCTTAAAACCAGTTTTCTCACTATATTCGGTAGACAGGGCTCTAAAGTCTTGGCAGACAACCTGTCTAGGAGAAGAGCAAACTCTTATTTCAAACTAGCAAATGGAAATCCAGAAGCGTCTGTGCGGAATCCGTCGGCTCCTTGGTTGAGATGGCCTCTGTGTCTGTGGATAAACTGCGACAAGCTATTCTTAAACTTCATCAGGTATACCTTGAGAAAGTTCCTGAACATAACAGATTGTTTCCTGGTAAGAGGTCTCGTGGTAGGCCTCCAAAGCGTCGGAAAGACCAGATTAGACAAGATCTTGCGTTACCGCTGTTAACTGCTGAAAGGCTTGCATTGGATAGGAAGAAATGGAAAGATTGTGTTTCTAAGAAGTGTGCAAGGATCCATTGAGGATTACGCAATAAGTCAAGTAAGTCAAGGCTATCTCGGTGTTTTGCACAAGTTCTGTCAAGATGCAAGCCCAAAAAAAACAACAACAAACGAGGGCTATGTTTATAAAAAATGTTATAACCCTCGTTCTTTTATATTTCATTTAAAAAATATTTGTTTGCTTTATAATCTAGCAATTTAGGGATAACACATTCCACTTATCACACTTTATGTCTTTGCTGTACAAGTCCGAACATTGAAAAACGTGAACTTTGAACATTCCAAAACAGGGTGCTTGTGCTACGAAGAAGGTAGCACAAGCACCCTGCAACATGAAAATGGGTTGATGCCGCTTGATGCTATAAGCACCCCCCCACACACACACACCTCACAAGCAATACTATGGTGCTCTTAAAAGACTCCAAACTAAGCCAAAAGATTAATGGAGGGTTCAAAGATAAAATTTGTGAAATTCTAACAGCCAACGAGAAAATTTTAGAGCTTTGGACTTAATTTATGAACAACTATATTTAGACAACCCTTCCGATACCAAAAGTGATGACTCTCATAACACCGCATTATACTAAATTGCAAAGTTCGAATGGCAATTCACGAACTGAAAATTGGAAATAGTTCTGAAATAGAAAGTATCTATTCTGAATATACTAAAGAGGGAGAAGTACCTCCCGTGAAACCTTTTTAACTTTTTTCAAGCACTCAAAACAGGAGAAATAACCAAACAATTCAAAGCAAAGTTTTGTATCGGGACACATGAAAAATATTCACTGAAGATAACAATGGTAAGCCATGTAATAGCCCGTTGATTAAAAGCATGCACTATTTTATTAAAAAAACCCCTAACCGTTGCCTCCCACACAAAACTGCTGAAAAGCTACATTCATGGGCACTACTGAGCCAGTGGGAGGATAAAACCAATTTAAAACAATACTTTGGGGGTCCTAATCAGGAGTGGGGATAAAACAGCACTATCTTACCGAATACCTTTCGATAGTTTCTGTAAGAAGTAAACGGATGAGACATTTTGACCAGTGCGATAATTCTTCAGTAAGAAAATGGAAGGGCTGAAAAAAACCGCACGGGTCGAAATGTCGTATTGCACCACTTACAAAAAAATCGAAAGCGAGATTGTTTTCATTTTCATTTTTCTCTTTCTGCGAACCACAACAAACCGCTCTTTCGCGGCCTTGTCACCGTGACAAAATCTGAGGAAATACAAAATGATGAAACAAAGTAATATGACTTCCTTGAAAATTGCATAATTACTTTACTTATCATATCATTACACAATACATCAATTATCGAGAACATACCCTATATTACACATATCTATTATATATTCTCTATTTCTACGACAGGAAGTTAAGTAAGGCCTACACTGACAAATTATTTACAGTAAAATAGCAAACTGATTAAAATATTACTATAATATAACGCAAATCCTCACGAAGCTCTAATTTTTTGCTACCCATCCAAGTTATTTCGAGGTTATTACATGAGATTTAAACAACGTTTCAAGCGAAACTGTTGCAATAGCGTAGGATAAACGGGCTTAAAACGTTATACATCTAAACTCCCATCGTAAATGAGTATCAAGCAAAGAGACTTAAAAGAGTAAAAAAAAAACCCTCATGCAAACTAAATCAAATGTTGTTCTGTATTCAAAGGTTTAAAAAATGTACGGTATGTACACAACATACGTCAAACTAAATTATTCAAATTTTAAGGCGGCAATTATGAGAGATAACGAATATTCCAAACATGATGGTTTAAATAAACTGTGAAGAAATCTTTACCCTAATTAATTTTTAATGTGCAAAGTGAAATCGTTGTAATCGAGGTAAAAATAGCAGATATTTTATATAAAAGAGGACATATTTTATTGAAGAAAATGACTTTTATACAAAAAGTTTCGTTATCTTTTCCCCAAATATAAAATAAAAAATCCTGCTAACATATTTACTATTGGATCAATTAAAAAAATAAGTTTCTCAAGAAACTGAACCTTCTGAAACACATAAAGTAGTAAAGTAGTGGGAAAATAGTTGTCCTTGTTCGGGCTGTTTTCCATTTTTTTATTTTGCGAATGTAACTAAGCTTTTGTCTTGATTAAAGACAGTATCTACAAAGTACGTACCAAAAATGGTCTTTTATACCCTTCTACACAAAGGCAGACTTACGATTTCCACGACCATTCTCTTGTGTACATATTTTTAAAGATCCCCGATAAATAAAGCTAGTACCTAATAAAAGAAGGCAAATTCTTCTGCCCCATGACTGTTTTCGGCTTCATGGTATTACAAAGAAAACATTAAGATTTATGGTCACCAGGTTAGATATCTGATGGTTGGTGTAAACCAAGTATGAACTGCCTACATGCCGAAGCAATACTGGTCTGCTTTCAAAGCAGTGTTGCAGGGTGTGTACATACACAATTTCGGCGCCTCCTATCCCATTAAAAAAATGTGTAGATTGAATGCATTAAAAAAAGTTCTGGAAAAATTAAGGTCCAAATTAGCTAGCATACTGTAGTATAGTTACAAGTTCAAATAAAAAATTGAATTTGAATTTCCATTGTAAAAAATCGTGATGTAGTGGCAAAAAATCTGAAATAAGAACTTGAAGATAAGCTTGACTTAAGATCTGTTACGTGGTACTATTGAATAATTGTGTTACAATCTGGGGTGGCAAGGATATTCCATTTCTTTTAAAGCAACAAATGGAATTATTGGTCTATTTATAACTGAGCTGATACTACGTACATATTTGATAGGAACTCAATCTTCCACTTTTTTTCAATCACTTCCACACTTAGGTATAAGTATGCAGTTTTTCTTCTTACAAAATGTAACATTTTTTTCTTAACCAGGGAAATGAGATCTGCACGAACAAAAAAGGCAGGAAAAACCAAAACTGTAGCATCTACTTCATCCACACCAGAGGTCCACTGAAGGGAAAATCCAGTCCATGCAGATAAAATACATTTGAATATTAATTCACAAAAATACTCCCTATACAATTATGATTTCAAATGATATTACATCTCTTTAATTAAGTAACCAAAATTATGTCAAGACATATAACATCTTCTAATGGGTTAAAATTTTACAAAACAAACACTTACCATTCCGAGGACAGAAAAATTGAATGGCCACCAGTAATTGGTCAAAAATTTTTATGCTATAACAATTAATACAAAGTCTGACAAAAAATCATATTGTGGGCAAATCTCACCCTGCATTGTACATTAAAAGTAGTATGCCCAAATCACAATTTCAAAACTATACTACACCTGTGTATGTCAAATTTACCAAAACCATGCTAGATCTCAAACCTGTTTTCAAACAGATTTTCAAACAGGCTATCCCTTTAAAAAAAGATTTAGAAAGCGATTGAATATCAGAACGTGAAGAAATATCTGGACTATTTGCAGTATGCACTACGCGTCCATGTTCTAAAAGCCTCTTTTTCTATTTGCAGCCAACAAGCACTCATTTCCGAACTTCTGTTCATACTGTTTTAATTTACTTCCCTTTCTCTTTTTTACTTGTTCCTCGTACAGTAAAAAACTAATAGTTTGATTTAACAATGGAACAATCGATATAGACAGACTATATTATTACTCAAAATGCGATTACAGGAAATTATCTTTGCCAGCTAAAAAATGTAGCCAATCAATACGTTCAAATACAGACGCCATTATGGGTCTGGTCGTCGTACACTGGTACATTAAGAAAGATGGCTTTTCGTTATTGCATGCAGACACAGCCAATGGGTGAACACCCATTAATGGAAGCCATGAATTAAGATAAAAAAAAATTTCAAAATTATGCCAGAATTCAAATGGGTTTCAAATTATGCCAGACTTCATGTTAAATGAAGACTTTTAAACAAAATTATGTTAGTTCTGATCACACAAATTCAAACTAACATTTTGGTCCATCATCTGGGGGAAATCACGGTATGATTTACCAATCATATCGTAATGCTAGGAATATTACCTGCTAAAAAATTATTTCTTATTTGAGCATAATTGTACTGATAAAACTAAATAAAACAAAATAACAATTCAACTAAAACATAAATTAAAGTTACTTCTTTATCTGGAATGTATATATTATTTCAAATTATTGCAAATTCTCTATGATTAAAGGTACCTAACTAGAGACCACACTACACTAAAAACAACTCAGTTTAACTCAATTCAATGTCTGAAAGACAATTTTCCTATTTAAGTAAAATAATTTTCTATGTAAAAAAATCTTACTTTACGATTTCATTTTTGAATACAAAAAATATTGAGTAAAATTAGTGTCTATATTTCCCCAGTGCGATAGTCTGTACTGTTCTACCAACCAGCCGGGGAGATAAGAAGCAGAAATTAAAAAACTGCTTTTAGCTCTCATTATATGACCTGTGTAATCGTAGGCAGACATTGATCATCCTCAGTTCCGATTTTTATTTTGCCAACGATACCTAAATTCCTCGAGTGTGCAGTCCATATCGAAATACGAATTTGGCCACCACAAAAAAGGTAAACCAAAATGACTACCACACTACAAGTTGTAAGGATAGAAAGAGAGACTGAGGTAAACTTGGCGTGGTACTATTCATTGATCTCTCCAAGGGGTTTGACACCATCAGTCATAATATATAATTCTAGCTAAAACTATTAACGGGTCAAATGCTTAGCATTAAACTGGTTCAAAGAACATCTCTTGAACACTAGACAGTAGACCATAGTCAGTCCCCTAAAACAAAACTAAAGATAACTGCGGTGATAAGATTAATAGATGTTTACTAGAATTTTCAATCAAAGATAGTAGTACGCCGAAAGGAAAATTGTGGCTAAGCGATTACAATAATAGCAATTGCTAATATTAAGCAGGCGATCACTGCTACGATCACTGCTAAGACACAGTAACATTCTTACTAGGCAGAATCATGTTCTACATTTTCTATTCGAAATCGTAAAACCAAATTAAAAGTTATTTAAAAATTGTTTAAACACATGTACCTCTGGTGTGTCAAATTTTTGTATCAGGAAACGACTGCTTCAAGTTTTGAAGGGTAAAAGGGCAAATTAAGATCATGGTTATTTACTAAATTTTCTGTGGTTTATAACAAAATTTTAACACAGAATGATGTACCAAAACGTGACTCGATCATTCACTACAACTTTTCCGTCAACTTTCATATCGAACACTTGCTTAAACATCTGTTTTTCTTTACTGCTAATTTACATCTGGAACTCATGTCATGATGAAAACTATGGTCATACTGGGAAAAGTATGCCAACTCATGTATGTTTTTTACCGACGATTCTGGTGCAAAAGTAGATGCCACGTTAAAAAAACCCAACAATATAGGCACTATCGTGAGGTATGTTTAACTGAAAGAAATAAAGGTTGCTATTGTAAGGAAAGGTTACTCTGCAGTGATGAATCAGATTAACCCTTGAACAAAACTCATTTTAAGCGTTCGATTTCTTATCCTTTTCCTGAAAGCAGTCACTGCTACTACTAAGAATTAGATGTGATAAAAAAAACTAGGACACAGACAAAAAACCCTTAAGAAACCCAAAACACAAAGCACTAAAAATTCTCGTATAAAAAATAAAATGGCAAGCGGATCATTTGCAGTCCTACATTTCATAGAAACAGTGAGGTAAATTCTTTATTTATTTTTAAGCTAACCCCTCTTGAATATTAACGTGATAGAGGAATAAAAAAAATTATATGACATCAGGGCTCTTCATAAGCCAGTATACACAGCAGAGGTATCCTTTTTCTTTAATTTCTTTGAGTTTGATTTTTTCTCTTCATCAGAGTATGCTTCACTAAAATATGAACAAATATGTACGTAGTATTTTATTGCAGTCAGGTAAATGCATTAACAGGCTTTTTACAAAAGTACTGATACTGAGGACAAACAATGATGCATACATTTATTTTCACAAACTTTTCTTCGATACGACAACTTAACAAACACATTTGCTTGGGTATGTTCTCAAAACAAATATGAAAGTACAGTACTTTTACCTGCAAAGGCTTAGGTAATTTTTTTTAGTCCCGATGTAGGTTCTTTCATTGGCTTCCATTTACTAAATCTGTCATTATTTATCCCTCATCCATATTTACAACAAATCTTGAAGGAGTTTGCATCATTGTGTGACACCTTCACAGGCGTTGCACAAAGCAAGGCGAAGCCAACAATCAAGGAGAGACTTAACGACGCCCGATATCCGGGTAAAAGCAAAGTACTATCCCTTATCATCAAATAAATTTCATAAATTTAAAAGTAGCAAATGATAAATTCGATTTTTCTTGTCAGTATGTGGCTTTGTATTGAATATTTGACTAGTAAAACTACCAGGAGGTCCCCAGAGCATCTAGCTGAATGACAAAGCAACATTGAAACATTGTGCAAAATCTAAATCTAAATCTGTCTTGATCTGAAACAATATTAAGGTTGGGACTCAGGCTCTGGTGCCCGCCTCAGTGGTCACATCAAAAAAGGAAAATAGCCTGGGTCCAGTTTAGAGTTACAAAAGTAAACCGACAATAAGTTTGAGATTTCTACGTCACCTTGTTAAAATAATTTACCGATTATAGGGTCAGTACCTTTGAAAAATAACTACATACTTCCCCCCTTTTCTGGCTACGGCATTCCAGTTGATTGTAATATCAAATTTATTATTGCCAATGTTCGGTGCAAAGGTGCAAAGAACCCTGACACTAAATTTGAACATTCTGGGTTGCCTGGTTGAATTTTTTGTTTGTGTATATTTATCTTTGATAACAGACAAACACAATCACGTCTCGTCCCAAAAGGGCGCCTTGACGGTGATATCAAAAAAGACCAGAGCCTGTGTTCACCACAGGGTTACAACGTAGCCTGACATTAAATCTGACCCTTTGAAAGTGGGTGGTTACATATATATTCCGATTGTAGGTTTCTACCTTTAATAACAGGTTCAAAGGGCAAAACAGAATAGCTTTCACTTAGCAGTGAGCTGCAAAGCTCCCTGACAACATTCAGACCATGGAAACACACACATACACACACATATGTACCCACAGACTTGTAATTTAATAAATATAGATGTACCTAACTAGTATGTTTAATGAAATAAGATACAAGACTAGGCTTTGGGTCCTTACCTTTTAGTAACTGAAACCTTACCTTTTAGTAACTGAAACCCAAACTACTGATAGTAGCGTTTTGGTTTCAAATAAATTTGTTCTAACTCTTTCTGCTTAAAGGTGCTTTAGAATAAATGCTATAGCATCAAGCAATACAAAAATTAAGGTAGCCATTCAAGTACCAATTTTATTTCGATTTAATGAAAAGCTGTTTGCTTCCAGCAAGGCAATTACAAGATGTAGCATTTATTTTCTTGTTATGAAGTACTTGACATTGAAATAGTTATTGTGTTGTTGATATGTGGAAACATCGTGACAAAATTTTGATTTTGCTATAACTGTGTTGCATATAGAGCATAATTGTGTTGTCTTACATTTTATTCCTAAAAACTTTTAAGCGTTTTAGAGAAAAAACAATCTTACATGGAGTATTACTAGCTATTCAAGGGTCAACAGAGTATCCAAAAACCCAAGGCTATAGCTTACCCAAAAAAGGGTTCAATCTTTACCAGATTCCGTTTATTTGGTGTGTTTGATAAAAAAGTATTAGCTGCTAAGGTCAAGTTAATAAGGTTTCTTAGGTATTCCTGTAGTCTCTTCCTTCTTCCTTCTACAAATTTCAAATCCTGGTAAGTTAAGAAAAACGGAATTATTTATGAAAATATTTGTAAAACGCATAAAAAGCAACAATAACAACAAAATTGTTCCAACATGACCAGAAGTTGACAGCATAAATATGCTGTCAGCCTGGTTATATTGGTCAGATTGGTCGTTAAGCCTTGGTCACCTGCTGGTCTTCAGCAGTACCGTATGGTATGAATATTAAGTTTTTAGCACTTAACGAAATACAAAGATACACAAACACACACAAACACACAACCAACTTTTCCGAGAATGAGAGATGACAGGATCGTTAGCAGCCACAAACTTGGCCAGTGGTTTCCATCAGAATGACCAGGTAAGCACTCTTTGATACCTAAATCACTGGACAGTAGTGACTTTTGACCTCTACCTTTGGGTTCCCATTTGTGCTTATGTTATAAAGGAACACGGTAAATGTAAAATTTAATAATATTGATGCAGATTTTAAAAATCTGACCAAAATCTATACTGACTAAATGAAAATCAAAATTAAAAAAATAAAAATATCTGCTATGGGCCAAAGTTTATAAGTAAAACGAAGAAATCATAAGCTATGGATGCTTTTTCGACGGGGTCACATAAAAAATAAATAAACTTTTATAAGTTCATTCAGCCTCTGGAATACGTTTGTCCCCCTCAAAAATTGCTTTCTCTCTGTAACATATTTTGATTGAAGTTGGAAATACTCTTTTTATGTCTACGTCGTTGAGATACGGTACGTCTGCTCAAACAAATCGAGGATCAAGGTCATGTTCTAAAAGTTGCGATGTTTCTGGGGGCATAGAATTTTTTATATAATAAGAACTGTATACTTACTTGGTGGTTAAAAACCCCTCAATTAACAGATTATCGTCATATATTTTAATGACAAATTGCCAAAAATTGTATCGCTATTAGTTGTGACGGTTTAAAACGTTTAGACAGTATTTATCAACATTTTCATCAATAATTAAAAGCAGTTCTTTGAAAAATGCCACTAATTTCTAATAAATATCATGATAAACCATGGCTTAACAACTGGTCACGTGGTAAGAGCTTATTTGAAGCCTGCGCTGGTGTCCGCATATTAAGAATATATTGGGTCAAACATGTTTGTAAAGCAATTGGATGAAGGCCATAAACTTTTAGCAAGTACAATGGAAGTTTTTGGTTGCATCTCAAAATGACTCTTTCTAAACACTTCCAAAATCCTGACCCCAGTTACAATCACGCCACTGGAAACTAGTAAATCGGAGGGCTATTGGTGTATGCGCATTTAAGTAAGGCAAACTGGTCTTTCTATTACAAGCATTAATCTGTTGACGTAGGTTGGAATAGATACAACTGAATGAAGGACAAGGCCATTTCGACAAGACGACAAAGTATGAAAACAAAATCCATAACATGTAACCCATAAGGCTGGAGTTACTCGTGTCAACCCTCATAAACAAAACAAAACTGCAGAAAATGAACCGTCTACCCTGTTTAGCTTTTACGAATACATTTGAAAATCTGTTGATTAAACAAGCGGCTTAATTTTATCTTCCCAAAACAAATCGTCACTCGTAATGCTTTATTAGAGTTTCAAACTTACAAAACTTACAAAACATTTTCAACACGCCAGGGAATAAATATTTGTTACCTTCTTGCCAAGAAACTTCTTTGGAGGAAAGTTAAAGTTTGCCAAACATGGAAACTGCTTTGCTGCCTAAAAATAAAAAAGCACCAACACCTTAACAACAGTGACAAAAACAGGATTAACTACCTACCTATCATGCCACACTCTAGCATTATTCCAAACTAATACCGGAGATCTTGTTGTGACAACCACCAGCAACACCACTACTACCACCACCACTATCACTACCACCACCACTACACCCAGGACTACTACAAGGACTACTACCAGTACTACGACCACGACAACCATGACGACCTCTACTACGACTACGGCTACTACTACGGCTACTACTACTACCACTACCACCACTACTACTTCCACAACCACCATTACCATCACCACTACTACTATCACAACCACCACCACCACTACCACCACCACCACCACTACCACGACTACTAACATGACTACTATCACGACTACTACCATGACTACTACCAAGACCACTACTACGACTACTACCACAACTACTACCACGACTACTACCACGACTACTAACACGCCTACTACCACGATTACTACCACGATTACTACCACGACCACGACAACCACTACTACCATTATTATGACTACCACCACTACTACATCTACTACAACTACTAGGACTACTGCGACTACTACGACTTCTACGACTACTACGACTACTACTAGTACAACCACTACTATTATTTTTTTTTGTCCCAGGTAAGACACTAAACTGCGACCCTCTGGCAGTCATGTAGCATCTTATCCCAGGTCTGGGTCCAATGGCACTGGATATACCCCACTGGAAGAAATGGTCCACCTCTTTGACTGTGAAAGCTAGTGTTAAGCTCCCATAAGAGACGACTTAAGGGAAGGTCAGGAGAAGGTCTTTAGCCTTGGATGGTAGCCCTCCTAGAGATGGTGGCTCAATAAATCTATCAAAGGTTGGGAGGGGATCTTTAGCCTTGACCTTTCTAGAGATAAAGACTCAATAAAAATGCCGGTAGTGGTGTAATCGTGAATGGAGCTGGAGCATCTTGTGAAGGTCCCTGGTCCGGTAGGTGTCCCACTGCTCACCAGGGTGGGCCTGGTCGTCATCATGCGACTGTTCGAAATGCTGGAGGGATTGGTGCTGGTAGTGGTAGGAGAGGTAAGAAGGGTGGAAAGATGAGGAAAGGAGTTGGCACAGGGAATTTTAAGGCACCGTGGGCAGACAGGGAGAGAAGAGTTCTGTGGGAATCCTTTGTAAGAAGTGGAGGTACGAAATCTGGTGGATATACCGGAAAGTAGTTGAGGGGTGGAAAACCAGAAATGGTAGTGATAGGAGTACAGGAAGTTTATTGTCCCAGTTGAAACAAATTGAGAATAATGACTTGCCGACAGTAATAGCCATGGAGGAAATCACAGGAATGGTCAGGAAAGAAATGAATACGGAAAATGAATGTGATGAAAGCAATTCTGATGAAAGTACCGTAAGTGTAGACATGGAAGCGGAAAATGTAAATGGTGATGTAATTCGACAGAAAGAGGAGAAATGGGATGCTATTTTTGGTGGAAGTGATAGTGAGAGTTTTGAGGCTTTGAGACTGATCCCGAGACTGGTGTGAATTTAGAGAGAATAGATGTATGTTAAAGTAGTGAAGAAGTCCGAGCATTGACGCATTGAGGTTGAGAATGATGTTCTCCAGAAATTAAGAGAGATATGCCTTGGAGGTGATACTAGATATATTCCGAGCATGAAAAGTATTGATTGGCGCGGGGTAAAAGGGGAGGTGAAGATAGTTCAAGGCGTAATCCATAACATAGTAGGAAAGAGAATGTCCGTTACAGAACTTAATAGACTTCTGTATGCGGCATCATATGTTGTTGCAGACCGTCGTAATCTGCTGCAGGAGAGAAAACGACCGACAAAGGACAGCAGACCATATTGGCAGAGACGTCTTGAGGAAAGCATAGTACGTTGGAGAAAAGATATTAGCAGAATTGAGTGGAGAAGGAAGGGAAGAAAGTTGAAGCAGAAATATACGGATGAGATGAAAAGAAGGTATGCGTTGAGTGAAAGAGGGACAATGGTGGTACTAGGAATTTTGAAGGAGAAGGTGAGGGCTGGAGGTGTGAATACAATGAATTTTGTTGGTAAGGGGGTTACTTTCCGACAGAACAATCTGTTCCGGAATAACCAGTTTCAACTGTATAAAGAGCTGAATGGTAGTACAGAGGTGATGAGTGATAATACCCCAAATGCAGACGAGGCTAGGGAGTACTGGGGAAATATTTGGCCTGTCGAAAAGAAGCATAATGAAAAGGCTAGCTGGTTGGGAGATGTTAGGGTAAGGTTTTCAGAGATACAGCAAATGGACAATGTTGAGATTACACATGATGACGTCAAAGCTGGCATTCGGAAAATGGCGAACTGGAAGGCCCCTGGTCCAGAAGGAGTAAGGGGCTTCTGGTTCAAACAGTTACAGTGTCTGCATCCTTTTATGGCTCATGCTCTGCAAACGGTTATTAATTCTCAAGATACTCCTGGATGGATACTGAAGGGAAGAACAACATTGGTTACGACTTTATTGGGAGTTGTCTCGGAAGTTTGGGATGAAGTGTGCTAGCAAGTGGTTTGAAGAGGTACCTGAAGATGTGAGAACTTGGGAAGATGGGACTGTTGAGATATGGTGAGACAAAATGTCATGACTACCAAACAATTGGAACATAATCGTCCGGATACTGTAGTTATTGACAAAGTAGCAAAGATGTGGACCATCATAGATTTTTCAGTGCCCTGGGATAAGAATGTGGTTGACAAGGAGAATGAGAAATGTACCAATTACGCCCCGATGGCCTTGGAAGTAAAATGAATGTATGGTGTGAGAACCAAAGTTGCCCCAGTTGTAGTAGGTGAGCTGGGAGTGGTATCAAGACGCTTGGAAAGACACGTAAAAGAGCTAGAGATCCCAGATGTGTGAGGTGGTCGTCAAACCTCTGCTATTGTTGGCGCCACCAGTATCCTCAGGAAAACCCTCAATCTTTAAAGCCCCTAGTTTGGAGCCGGGATTGAGGGAGAACCCCTGGAAATGAATTTCAGCTCTTTCAAGGAGTCGTTTTCAGTTTATTCTTTCCATGGCGTGAAGGGCTTTTAAAAAATGTTATCGCGGAACAGTTTGAAAAAAATATGTTCCTTTCTGAACCCTAAACATTTTCCCCGGCTTTATAAATGATCGAGGTTTAATCAACAGCTGTTGCACAGCATAAAAGAGGTGTGGCAAATTGGTGGAAACAAACAACTGTAGGCCTTGATGTTTTTGTAAACACTGAATGATTTATCAGTCTGTAGATGGTAATTTACTTATCTCGTAAAATGTCGATTTATTTTTAAAAAAGGTGAAGAAACATCTGAAAACTGTTAAAGCCTCCAATGTTTACAAATACACATATGGAATCTGTCAGACGGCATGTATTAGCAAAGCGCACTTTGAGATTCTTGATCAAATTACCAAAGAACACCAGCCACATTAAAGAAGGCGTAATTATCACCTTTAAGGTTGTGTGATAGAGAACACTAAAATACACTTTAGGAGAAGAACTGAGCACTCTGAATAGAATTTCAATCATGAACAAGATAGCAGTTACAAGGCCTTTAGTTTACAGGTTACCAAAACAATTGAAGGTGCTAAGGTGCCCATATTTTACAGAACTGGAAAAAAATAAAATAAAATAAATAAATAACTAAATAACAATAAATAAATGAATAAATAAAAAATAAATAAATAAATAAATAAATAAAAATAAATAAAATAATGTCCCTTTCAGAATATGGGAGAGCATAGCCGGATTAGCAACTAGGAAAATAACAGATTGTTATCCGTCTTTGCTGTTAGACCGTTGCATTGACAGAAACCGAGAAAATGTGGCTTACTTGGGACGAAAATATATTCTGATAAAAAAAGGCACAGTGAAGGAATTGCCAAAGTAACCATAAAACTAAACAAAAATAAATATTATATATCATTCATACTTACGTAATAAAACTTAAAGGGGATAGCGAAAAAGGAGAATTTCAAAGTAATAAAGCTTTTAATTCAAGTCACCATAAAAATGAAGATATGATAATGATTTTTAGTTTTAAAGCAAAAATTGGGAATCAAGAACCTGAAGAAATTAATAAAACTTGTAAAACACTTAGAATAAACAGTGAACAATTATGTCCTCTTTGACATAATCTATCAAGCTCAAGAGTACTTTGAAAAACCCAAGGTTTATATGGCTTTTATAAATTACGAAAAGGATTTTGGTTTGACAGATGATGAACTTTTTCTGTAGTATTTGAGAAAAGCAAAAAAGTAGCAACCTATATCAGAAGTCTTAACTAAAAAAATAAAACTAATAATAATAAAAAAAGAGATAAATAGTGCCACTTTATCATCAAGCGTACCTAATCCAGTACCAGAGAAGATCAGACCCTTTTTCTGGAACCATTGTACTTTTTTTCGGCTCACCTCAATATTTTCAATGCACCAGTAACTTTGAGCCCGAAATATTCTTACAATATTCTTAAAGTCCATTTTTACTTATATACAAAATACTTCTTTGGCATGGAATAAAATCTTACCACCTAACTAAAGGGCATAGGATGGCGCGACTTAGCAGTTTTTAATGGACCTAAGATAGGAAGTCTATTTGTTTTGCAAGCTAGTAGCAATGGATCTTTTTTTACTAAAATGGATTCGGATTTATCGAATAAAAAATATTTTTTTGTATATACATAAGATAAAATGTAGCAAACAAGTGATAAATGTCGAAAAAGTAGAATTGAAAATGGGATCAGGACGGAAAACTGCTCAGAGATTGTGGACTAACCGCTTATATGTTCATTTTGGGAGAGAACATTCAACATTGTTTCAATGTACACACAAGTGTGCTCACGGCGTTCATCCAATAAAAAAAACAAGCTGTACCAAAACATTGCACTCAATAGTTTAGTTGAAAAAGTTGTTATAAAATTGCACATACGTATATGTACGTATATACGTATAAATACACATAGTGCTTTCGATTCGGTTAACCGTATTAGAGTCCTCGATACATAAATGCAGAGCGTAATAAAAGAGATATAATAAGTTGGAAAGAATAAAAAAACTACACTGTCCATCTCGACAAGCCTGTTTCGTGATTTTACTCACTCGTCAGAAATGTACATTATATATATATATATATATATATAGGTCATTTACTTATCTGGGAAGCATAGAAGATGAGACCGGCGGCGCCCAACAACACATCAAGACAAGAATAGCCAAAGCAAGGATAGCATTCAGCCTCCTCAACAAAGTGTGGCGATCAAGAGAGATAGCTACTAAAACAAAGCTCAGGATCGTCAACTCAAATGTGAAATCTGTACTGATGTATGGAGCTGAAACTTGGCGCACTACAAAGGTGACAGACAGACAAATTTATCAACAGATGTCTTCGACGGATCGTGAAAAGTTGGTGGCCAAACCGCATTAGCAATCAAGACCTATGGGAACGAACAAGTCAGCTTCCTCCACCACTATAGATAAGGAAAAGGAAATGGACATGGATTGGGCATACCCTCAGGAAAGACGAGGGANTCAGCCTCCTCAACAAAGTGTGGCGATCAAGAGAGATAGCTACTAAAACAAAGCTCAGGATCGTCAACTCAAATGTGAAATCTGTACTGATGTATGGAGCTGAAACTTGGCGCACTACAAAGGTGACAGACAGACAAATTTATCAACAGATGTCTTCGACGGATCGTGAAAAGTTGGTGGCCAAACCGCATTAGCAATCAAGACCTATGGGAACGAACAAGTCAGCTTCCTCCACCACTATAGATAAGGAAAAGGAAATGGACATGGATTGGGCATACCCTCAGGAAAGACGAGGGAAACATTACTCGGCAAGCCTTGCGATGGAACCCTCAAGGCAGACGGAAAAGAGGAAGACCTAGAGCACACCATGATGACCGCAGCCCTGGACAGACATAGATGGGGGGAGATTGTTAGCGGCCTATGCTCCATGCCGGAGTGAACAGGCTTAACTCAAGTAAGTCATTGTTCGAGCGAGCGAAGAGAACGAGAACACCTTACTGCAGGTCATAAAGGCGGGGGAAATCAGACCCTTAAAACTGAGTTATTCAAAACGGCTGAAGATAAAAAAACGTTTATGAAACAAAATATTTTCAAAATGCCCAACTTTGGGGGAAAATATAAAAAAGAAAAGAAACCTAAAGAGTGTATAACCTGCCATGCTGTTGAGAATTGTAGATTGCAATGTTATTTTGTTCTATTTGCCAGTGTGATGGTCCAAAGCCCACCCTAATATTAATGCATATTTCATAACATAAAGTTTCAATTTTATGTGCAAGTGGGATGGTACACTTTTTATTTTCTGAACTTATTTTACATGAAGGCTCGCTCGAACACGTTTCACATCTTAGTGTGGGAGTCTATTTTCTGGTAAGTTATGTTTATAAATTTTAGCTATGATTTTTTCTTGGAAAAAAGTTATTGCCTTCAGAGAGCCATATCAAAACTTTATTCTTACCTAAAACAACTCACTTCAGTAAATTCTTAAGTTGTTCTTGGAATATCGCAAAATTTTAGTCTAATACTCGATGCGCTTTTTGCTTATGAAAAATTGGTGTATTTAAAGAAATGACGATAAAGGGAAAAAAGTGCAATGGATTTTTAAAGTTTTTACAAATTAAAGTATTCATAGTTAGCTCTTTTCAGAGCTTCTTATAAAGTTACCGATAAATGCTAGAAATAGAGAAGAGAATTTTACAATGAAGATAATCATTGTCTTGCATGCATGCTGCAGCATTCCTGGTAACTGGTAGCCATGAATTGAAAATTGGAACACTTTTAATATCATTGACTGGAACCATAACAGAGCAAAACTTATTTCATTTGATGATAAAAGCACTTTTTGTCATACCTATTACACCACTTATAGTCATGTGGACGGTTGATCCTTGGAAAAGAAGGTCCCCAATTTGAAAACAAAGGTTGCCGTTGACCAATTTATTAAACCTTTGTTAGCTAAAACGACGAACAATTGTTTTTTACCTTTAATATCCTTTTCCATATCGTGCTCACTTGACTACAATAATGATGCATAAAAATGCCTGAGCAATCTTCTCACAGGTAAATCTGTTTGTGACCTGGTAATATTTACTATCGCAAATATGTTACACAAACATTTGTCGGGGAAGACAAAGGCTCCAATTCCCATTTTCCTTAGTTTGTTATTCCCTTACAACACACACACACACACACACACACACACACACACACACACACACACAACACAACACACACACAAACAGACACACACACACGCACACACACNACACACACACACACACACAACACACAGACACACACACACACACACGCACACACACACACACACACACACGCACACACACACACAAATACAAATAATATTAAAAGCTACTTGCTACTAAAACAACCATACGTTTCATGCACATAGCCATGCCATCATCAGAAATCTGATGATCGCAATGCCACCTGGGTGAAACTTAAGTTATTTAAGTAGCATTAACTTTTAACATTTAAATATTTCATACAGCTCACCATATAAATGTATTGAGCACTTTTAGGGTCTAGTGCATCGACTAATATATATATAATCAAAATTGGTTTTACCTTTGAATGTAACTTAAAGAATTGAGAATATCGTCGGTAGATGTTCCATTCATCATCACCAATCCTTACATACACCTTCAGATAACGATTAAAATAAACAATTAGCTTCTGAAGACAACAAATGTATTCAGCTAAGTTACATTTTAAACATACAGAACGATTCAAAATGGATTCTTTGAACAAGTTAACGACATATTCGCATAAAAGTAACGACACATTGTTTTGTGTCACTGACTACCTTTTCCATTTTATGCGAATTTTCAACAAGCACACTAAAACTTAAGTCTGTAAAGAACTTATAATAACGTCTGTAAAAGCTATTTGATCTAAAACTAGCGTATCTAGAATAGTTGGACCTACCACAAGCTTTTTTGGCACATTGGAAACCTTTACCAAGTGTTACCCAAAAAGGTTTGAGTTCCTGATGGGGCACCAAGTAATGAGTCGTACCCTGATTTCAACTATTGCAATTTTATTAATTACTAGCAGAGTCCCCGGCTTCGCCCAGGTATTCCCTTGTGTTCTCATTGTCGCCCGGGTATTCTTGTTTTTGTACCAACTTTTGGAAATTTTTTTTCTCAGTTCTTTTTCAGTACTTTCGTTGTGTTCATTAGACATCCCTATAGCTCTTATCAAGTTTTGTCGAAATCGGAGTTTTGCAATGTTAAAACATCCACCTTCCAACTTTATAAGGTCACATAAAAAACATAAGAAACATAAAATTACAACCAGTATTTCAAAGCTGCAATCTGGTACATAACAATGGCTCCTATACAATAAACCGGTACTATTTTTTAGACCGACAGGACATAATAGATTTTCCATCAAGTACATTCATTTTTCTACATTCTTTAAGTCAAATAAAGCCTGCTTTGTTGTAAAGTCTGTTGATCGAATATATGTTATCTCGAAATGTCCCTTCTGGTCCTGCCGGACAGTGATTTAAAGCGAGTGTGATTTATATCACTCACTCACACATTGGAAATAAACGTAATGGTAACATTGACAAAGAAAAAGCCCTTTCGAAAAATTAAATGGTTTGATAAAGTGAAGTAGTTTTACATAGTTGGGATAATACATTAGTAATTTCTTTGCAAAACACCACAACCCTCTTCCCTTCCTCAAGCAATGAACTAAACTGATTCGGGAAAAAAGTCAAGCTCCCAATTGAAAAATTACATAAGACACTACTAGCAATTACACTGGCTAAATAAAATCATAAAACAGATGACGTCTAACGATTCCCAATAATTGCTCTCGGCCTAAAAATACATAAGAAGCAAAATCCACCCAGCACAAACAGAACTAAAAAAAAAAAGATCAACAAAAAACCAGCAACTTAAAATCCTAAATATTATTTACCTGATAAACATGATATGCGTCAGATCCTTTCCCTTTAATGAAGACAGAAGGAATCCATATGTTTATCAGTGGCTTTCCTCCTGAAGATTCGCCGCATGATGAAGACTCTGATTCATTAAGATCTTGGGGGAGCTAAGCATAGAAAATGATACTGTATACTAATGTATTGTGATTTACAAAAACAAAACAGACAAAAACAAGAACAAGAACAAAAAACCAAAAAACTTATAGTGGGAAACAATTTTAAACATAATTTTTCCTGATTTAAATTTTTAAATACACAAGACTACATAAGGTTTCAAAACTGCTGTCAGAATTTCTTTATAAGTCAGTATTTATCTCGACACCCTACCCGCAGAAAATACACAATTGCATTAAATGCTCCCAAGAGCCGCTGTTAGCAATCGCTGGCTTCTAAGATTTTTATTTTGGCTGGAAACTTTGATTTTATTTGTAACATCGATGCTTTGGTCACACATGAGATAGCACAGCAGGGAATTGTGCGCTGGTCTGTTGTGTGAAATTCAAATATTCTCTAAGCAATACCTAAGTTTGTATACAACTGAAAAATTCGTATTTTTTTCTCTTATTTATTACTTATCTCTTTGTCTTCTATTTATTTGTTTTGGAATTATCATTTAATTATTACTTTTCAATAATTAGCATACATGTTTGTTTTTTCTTTGGAATTAACGTCATTTTCCCCAGTAACTGGGGCTCAGACAGTGCCATTCAGAGGGTCTTTGTTTTGGCAGCGAGGAACTTCTTGCCCGGATATCCTTCCTGACGCCAACCAATACCTTTTTCTTTTTGTAAAGTGATAAATCGTTTCACCCCTCGGGGAATCCAATCCGGAACCTCTTGGCTACGGTGCAGCTGCATTAACCATTAAGCCACGGCTTCTCTAATTGACGTATTTATATTAATTGTTATTATTATTATGTTATTAATTGTTATTATTATTATTATGTTATATTATTATAATTATTATTATTATTATATTGTTATTATTTGTTATTATCTGTTGTGTCAAGTTGGCAAGATACCTAAAAGATCTAGAGATCCCAGATGTGTTTAAACTTCTGCTATTGTTGGCACCACCAGTATCCTCAGGAAAACCCTCAATCTTTAAAGCCCCTGGTTTGGAGCCAGGATTGAAGGAAAAACCCCTGGAAATGAATTTCAGCTCTTTCCAGGAGTCGTTTTCAAACGAAGAAAAGATTATTATTATTATTATTATTATTATTATTATCATACTTCCTTATCTTGCATATTTATACATATTTATACAACCGGGTCACCTCAGTTACCTAAGGTGAGCAAAGGTTTTAGAGTAAGACACACACACAAAAATTCTATGAGTATAAAAATATAGATATGTACAAAAATAATAATTAAATTATTCCTGTTCTTCTACATCGTTCACCCTGTTCTCAGAATCTGTCAACCATTAAGCATTTACATTATGTCTTTTCTCATTACTTCTGGTGTGCAAACATTCATCCATTGACAACATTTTCCGAGTTACTGTATCAATATTGACTAATTCCTCCATTTCTCGATCCACAATACCTGCACAACAACGTACTACACCAACAGCCCATGCGTTGATGCCACTGGTTATATTTCCTTCATTTAACGGAAATGCACAGTTTCCTTACTCTCCTCAGTCTCCTCGTACTCTGATGTTATCCTACCTTACATCTTAGTATTTAGAGACATAAGTGCAGGGTGCCAAGGTATTTACACCCTTTTTCTTAAACTTCCTTGTTATCCTGATCGTCTGGCAAGTCTATTCCTCTAGTGCCAATGTCTTCCCCTTCTTATTTGTAGGAAAGTACACTTGTCTAGATAAAACGACAATTATCTTGCGAAAAAATTCTTTCCACATGAAATAGAGAGAGAGAGAGAGAGAGAGAGAGAGAGAGAGAGAGAGAGAGAGAGAGAGAGAGAGAGAGAGAGAGAGAGAGAGACAGACGGACAGACAAACAGACAAAAAGAAAGACAGAGAAATAGGTATTTATTGGAGAGAGTGTAGTTGGTTTTTGCTAGCTTCATACACTTTCAGATCGTCAAACGGACAAAAGATGGTTCAGAGGCGTCATGTTCTTTGCAAATCTATATTTAACTATCACCTTACATGGTACTAGAGTCAGTGGTAGCAGGATTAGAATAAACAGCAATGGTGATAAGGTGCCTACGTGTAATATTTCTCCCCTGATGTTCACTTGTCTGATATTTATTCATCCAGCTGTCAATACTGCTTTCCAGTTTTCCATGCTGTTGCTAATTGTGGTAATCATGGTTCCATGATTACATGATTATTTCCATGATCCATGATTCATATTCATGAATGTAGCACCATGTATATGATTTCTTGTGGTTTTGCAGTTTACGTTTATCGACTTTCTAATGATTAAGGATTACGTCGCCCTTAAGCAACAGATCTTTCGTTCCTCGTGATCCCTCTATGCGAACATTCTGCTCGTCTGCTACCAGTCCACTCCTCCCCAAATGCTGATACAGCTTCTCTTCTATGATTCCAATTAGTAGCTTTAACAGTATGGGCAGGCAGGCGATGAGACCTTAGTTGCTAGCTTAGGTACCCTTTGTTAGCCTTGCTGAACGAGCACTCTTTTTCCCTTGACCATCCAGGCACATTTCTTTGGTGCACACTGTAACTGCATATGACGGTGTAACCCTGATAGCCTCTTAAACAAGTAGGTCTGGACTATGTCAGGGGCAACTGTCTTTCAATTTTCCATCTTACTTACTCCAGTTCTAATATCCTTTTTCATCTCTACTGTACTGATTTCCTGCTTAACTTCCTCTAGCCAAGGCGCCCACTTATTGTTACTGACCTCTTCAGACCATATCTTTCTCCAACAGTTGATTGCTTCGGTTGGATCAGGTTCTGTCCCTCCCTTTTCTTTCCATCCAACGTTTCGCAAAACACTTTTCTGGCTAGTTAAAAATGTTGATTTTGTTTGAACGGTTGGCATCTCTCATCATATCTCTGATCTTCTGCATCGACATTTCTGAGACATTCAAAGCACCTTTCTCATCAAGCAGATTTTTCATATTAAACCTTTCCCTTTTTTTGTTTTAATCTCGTGTGCTCCTTGCAATTTCATTGACCTTGTTGAGATCTTTTTTCCATGTTATAATTCTCCGTTTAATCCTCCTTTTCTAGAATATTTCTTCGGTCCTTCTTTCTTTTCTCTCCTTCACCATTCCCACTCTCTTGGTGGTGACTAATGCAGATGCTTATAACAAAGAATTCAATTCTGTGATGTTGTGTAGTACAATTCTTTTGATGGCTTCATTGGTATTTCTGACCTCTGCTTTCAGATTTCAAATCATTAAATCACAACTCTGAAAGGTGAATGATCTCCGTGTTGGTGGTAATCCTGTTTCAGAAAGTAGTGAGCTCCAGGCTGATCACTTCTTGTGCCTGTAGATCAGGAGGTACATTGGGTTCCTATTCAAATGGAATGTTGCTTTGGTCCCGGTATTCTTGCCGGGAATCAGCTATTGTTTGTCTATTTGATATATCTGCAACATCAGGATTAGTCTTCTGACGCTCTTTCTTACTCTTAAAGCTATTTCCCCTTGCTCTACAGCCTCTGGCCACGTCTTGTTTTTAATGCTAGGGAGTTCATCAGGTAATCTCAGTTCACTAACTTCTTTCAAGCCTTGTTTATCCACAGATCAAGCATTCTTTTTCAATATCCTTGTCACTCCTGTTCATTCCTGATGTAATATTAAAAAGCTGTCTGTTGTCCTCCTTCGAGCATCCTAATCTCTTATGCCCTTGTTCAGCAGTAGCGGGATGACGAAGAGATTTGTGCAGCTGATCCACAGGTCACCTGCCTGACGCGACACATGCAGTTAACGTTAAGTAACTTGGATGATCTTGTATCCTTGTCTACCATCACCCATACATCCAGTGACAAAATCAATACAAAATTCCAGTATCAGATTTCACTCAGCTTTCTGGTCTTGAACACGATCAAGAATATGATCAATAATATGATAAAAAACACGATGAAAGGCATAGTTAATGGTGCAGAAAGTGAAATGGAAAATGATTATGATCATAATGGGTTCAATTAGCCTTAATCTAGCTTAAGAACTAGTAGATCATTGAAAGATTTAAGAAGATCAAGACTAAATGAGAAAATCTGCTGGAAAAATAAGCGTTTTTCTTTCAATCTGGAAGGCTTTTTAAAAGGTGCTAAGGTTAGTTGTTTCAGGTTCAAAATACCTGCTATTTAGAGAACAAAAAATGTATGCACTACTTACAAATTGCATCAAACGACCACCAAAGGTTGGATGCGTTGCAAGTGTACAAGAATACAGAAGATTTAAATAACTGATTAGTGTAACATGCGTAATTTCCGTGGACTGATAATACCTCACGTATTTTTTGTGTACGGGTTTACCATTACAGTTGCAGTTGCTAGGTATAAATTAACAACCCTGGAACGAAAAAATTAGCTGTACAGATGATCCTGCCGTAAGCTAATTTTTCTTTAACAACCCTTCTCTTATACTTGGATTTATACAGTGCTCTTTTAAAGGATTTATTGGATCAGTGAAAAGTTTCTCAGTTGGGTGACTTTATAGACGTCCACTATATTATACTTCAAGCGATACCAACGATTTTTTTGCCTTGGGAACCCAAACAGAAACTTCTTGTTTACTATGCAGTTACGCTAATCACTGTCTTATTATTTCCAGTTAGTGTTATCATGAGAAATTTTCTAATGAGCTTTCCTCGCTAGTATCACTTCCGTTTGTTGCATCTCTTGCGGCTCGTTTATCTAAACACCTATATTCTTATGTAGTTTTTTTGTTCGGGAGCTAGATTGTGAAGCTCTTTGGCTTCTGCCTACTTTCCTTTATCATAAGATTTGAATGTATTTTAGTGTGAGGTCAACTATCATCCTTTGTTCTAACTGGCTTTTGTCTCACCACCAGCACAGTACAGTGCACTCCGCGGCTTTATGCCTTGTATGATTCTTAACCAAAAATGATCGAGCGCCTTTTAAACAATAGACCCAATTTATACCTACCCAAATTCCTAAACAGATTCGTCCCTTATTCCTTCCACATGCTTTACAGAAGTAACAACTCTTACACTGTAACGGTAAACAAACTCACAGAGCAGCCAAATATAGTGAAATAGCGCTAATGCTTCAATGGCTGTTCCGTTAAAATACGTTAACTGACAGGTCATCATACTCAAACTGACAAAATAGGGTTAAAATTAAACACTCTGTCCACTACTGTCATTAACTAGTGGTGAATGTTATACAGCAGCTTGCTTAATACATATCAGGTACTCACTAAGTGCTTATTAATGTCAATTTCAAATAAGACAAACTTACAGGTCCTCTCAGTGATACAAGCTCCTCCTTCATCTTTACCACCTGCGTTTCCTTTTGTATCAGTTGGCGTTGTAAGTGTTCGTTGAATTCAAGAAGTTCACCATGCATTTCTGCCATCTAGTAAAAATAATAATAATAATGTTACAAAACATTTAAAATCGAATTAATTATTAGGGAAGAGTGTCTTCTGAAAAATCTGAGGCAATGATACAGTCAATTATTCCAAAAGATTCAGACACATATATGAAAAAGGCCTTTGGCGGCTAGCAATGTTAGTTATAACTGTAGCTTAACAAGTGATAAGGTTATGAAGCGTACCAAAACCAGCTACCGCTCCTCTTGTCATATTAATCTAATTACAAATTTCACCAGCCATGGATACATGCCAACTGGAAAGTGAGTGTGTGAGTGTGATCTCTTGAGTTATGATTTTGGTAGCTTAACAATGTAAATTCTATAATACCATTACTATTATTACCATTATCAGTCCTGCTTTTACTCTCACTACTACTGTTACTACTACTACTACTACTACTACTACTACTACTACTACTACTACTACTACTACTACTACTACTACTACTCCTCCTCCTACTACTACTACTACTACTACTACTACTACTACTACTACTACTACTACTAATACTACTACCATTATCACTATTATTACTACTACTACTTCTACTACTTCTACTTCTATTACTACTACTACTAATACTGCTACTACTACTATTACCACTACAGCTATTATCTATAGTATTACTACTAGTACTAGTACTATTATTATTATTATTACCACTTCTACTACTAGCATAACTACTACCATTGCTACTACTACTACTANATTACTACTACTACTTCGTCTACTTCTACTGCTATTACTAATACTACTAATACTGCTACTACTACTCTTACCACTACAGCTATTATCTATAGTATTACTACTAGTACTAGTACTATTATTATTATTATTACCACTTCTACTACTACATAACTACTACCATTGCTACTACTACTACTACTACTACTACTACTACTACTACTACTACTACTACTACTACTACTACTACTACTATTACTGTTAATATTACTAATACTACCACTACTTGTTCTACTACAACTACTATTATTACTACTTCTACTGCTATTACAACAGCAACTACTACTACTGCTGCTACCACCACTATACTACTACTACTACTACTACTACTACTACTACTACTACTACTACTACTACTACTACTACTACTACTGCTACTGCTGCTGCTTCCGCTGCTACTAATACTACTATTATCAAAATGACTGCTATTTCCATCACCAGTGTAGTTAGAACGTATCAACGTGTTCTATTTTTTCTACCATGGCTGAATCGTATCTTGAAACACTAGCTACCTGTCAGAATAACAAAACAAAAGTATATAGCCTCTTTGCTTTCTCAGAAATATATGACTGGTACACAGAACTAAAATTAATAATACTCGTCAAGTAAAGCGTAACGAAAGAAAAGTACCTGGGAAAGCTTATCTTCGAAAAGGCTATCATTTTCACTGTTAAGGCAATAAAATAATTACTGTCAAACATTTTCCTTAATTTCACACTAAAAATTGTGCAACAATTCGAGGCACACGATATAGAAGTGTACTAAAAAGAAATTGATTTTGTAACAATACACATGCAATAAAATACCCCAGGTAAGTTTCGTGTAAGCACACCCTGGCAAATAATTCATTGTAAATACTCCATAATAATTTCAAAATGCTTGGTTTTATTAAAAATGTAGGCAAAGTTATTCTAAAAGTCACACGGCGCATGAGAAAAGAAGCCCAGAAAAAGTTTCCAAATGACCTCTTTATTGACAGCAAGTGTAAAAATCGGTGTCGCTATATAGTCCGAAAAACTAAAAAAATTTCGACAAAAAGCAAAAACGGGATTCAGTTAGACGATCAGATGTCCGTGTGCAACGATAAAGATTGGAAGATCAAATCATTGTTTTCCAAGATCGGTAACATACTGAATCCAAAATCCGAAGTTAACAGAACACTACCCAATTAATTCACATCTGAATTTCTCCATTGCTAAGCAATTTTCCACATTTATCAGTTTATGTTTATGTGTTCCGAAAACCCAAACATATTTCTATTATTTTATTCGCGCTGATCTTAAGTATCCAAGATCTCTTTGCGCTAACCATCACTATCATTCCTACATTCGTTGAAATACTTCATGGCTCTGGGTGTTTTTGCGCACCATATTTTTCAGCTGGGACAGCAGTTTAATTAGTACAGTGTGTGTTAGTGTACGTATCAATGTGTGCGGGAAATGCTAAACGGTCTCAGTTGTTTAAACAAAAACGTTAGATTCCTTTTTAATTTAGGTGGGAATAAATAATATTAATGATTGAATTTCACTATCTTTCATTCTTTTATATTTGTATGGTCACATTACAAATAAAGACGTTTCTACTCTCTAATACTCTGTTGCACATGCGTAGTTGTAACAAAACCCAAATTTCTTTTGTTTGCTTATGTTTTATGATATTTTTAGCGCCTACATAAAAGTAACAACCCCAAATTTTCCCCATAATAAACCAACAGTCCTTGCAGCATAATTAATAATCAACTAAAATAAAGAGCTGATAAAAAGAATTATTCGAAAACCTTATAATATCTGAAATATACTAAAGACGTTGAATTTTACTGAGTGTAAAATGGGTAAAACATCAGTTACCTTAAAACATTAACAAATTCTACATGACCAGCCCAGATATTCAGCAACCTGTGTATGAAGAGCCGTTTGCTTTTCAAAAATGGGTACAAGTGAAGCAAAGAAACCTTTTCCAATAAAAGCTGAGCTCAGATCAGTCACTGCTGAGCCCTGCGCCTTGAACACTCGGCAACAATGCCAATCTTAAAACTCCGAATTTTCTTTAATGTTTTTAAAAGGTTATTTCAATATCAAGTTGATCCTTCGATATTTTGCGTTCACCAAGCAATTTCAGATAAATACAATTAAACAAAGATACTTTGGGAGTCGTGTTGTTTATGGAACTAAAGCGACGCGGGTAGCTTCTTCACGTTAGACAATTTATATGTATTGGAAATATTTTAGCCATGTGGTCTTTCCGACCACCTGGAAGAAGTTACATTGTAATAATGACGAGCAGCACATTTCCTATCCTTATCCTAACCACACACACAGTAATACGGTTCTTTGAAACTTTCATGAAGTTTGATAAAGGCAAAAATATCATTTTTGTATGGCTGAGCTCAACTCAAAACTGGAAACGTTTTTATCGTACCACCACCACTTGGTCACTCGAAAGGTCTTCCCAAAAGGATTAAAAAGGGCACAAGCAGCCTTATAATCGAGCTCAACTTCATTATCTATCCATGGATACTTGCAATTTCTACCAAACAGTACTTTTTCTTACAGCAAGCACTAGAAAGGATGTTATTCCAGAGCAACAGAGTTCATATCTACATGGGCTTATTTAATTCATTTTCCTAAATGAAATAGCTATATTGAGATTTATCTGATCGACAAAACTGATATTAAAAATTGCATTGTTTGTTTTCCTAATCTTTGTTCATATTGACTGTATTTGTAGTATACTAAAGATATTTTATCTTACAGATCATGAGATTTAAGTAGATTATATAAGACATCAGACTGACTATCTTCTTAATCAACCGACTACATTTCAAAGTAACCAAGCTCAATCCTTACATCAACAAGTAGCAAGTATTATAGTTTACATTGTCTATTCTTAGCAATACTATTTGGTGATACCAATCGTATTACTCGTGTAACCTAATCAGTTAGTTTGCTGCTAGAAACAGCTGGTAGTAAACCGTTTGCTGTGCTCTTTTACCTATCACTTATGCTCCCTTTCATATTTTACTTTCTGGTTTTTTTCAAGATATTCTAATAATTCTTCAGAAGGCAAGATCTCTCGCTTTTTACTCTGCTTGAAGCAAAATAGATACTGGATCTTTAGCTACTTTTTCCTGTCCTATTGACAAAACAGTTAGAGTATTCTGTCTAGTGTACAATAAACACTTGTTTCGTAACTACCAAGTGAGCAATAGTACTTTTTATTCGTTTCCAATACATCTAATGTTCTGTAAGACTTGACTGACCTTCCTCCTCTGTTGGTTTTTTGCTTTGTTATATATCAAATATGCCTAGCTTATTGAGCGGCTTCACTGATTTTTCTTCACACGGTATCACAATCCAAGGTGTTTATATATAAAGTACGTTATGGTCGTCCTGTTGCGTGTACAGGGACTTTGCATGCAACAGGACAAGTAAGCATACCACCATTAATCATACCGCCGTGTGGTCACCCAATCAAAGAATACGGAGCAGCCGGGGCAAATACGATTTGGCACGAGGATTATGGCATTCATTGGTTTATGAGTTTTTTGAGAGAGGGTTTCAGGCTACAAAATATTCAGCACTGAAATATTCTTAATTAGTAAGAATAGTTAAGCAAAACAAATAATCCGTATGCTATACCTTGCTGACCTTTCTTTATGTTCAGGCACAAGCACAAAGTCTGGTTCTCCCCTTAAACCTCTCAAAGTACTGATAGCTATAGAAAAAAACCCACGAGATGTTAAAGTATAATGCGGAAAAATCACACCAATCCGTGCAACCTTCTGCCGATAACATCAGGTTCGCACTGGGTTTGTAAATAGTGAACAAATTTTGTCAAGATAAAATGTTGAAAAGGCAGCAAAATCGAGGATCGAAATATAACTACAATGGTACTGTAGTCAAAAAAAGGCTTTGTAGTTGTATTTCGATCTTTGACTTCGAAATAGTAAAGCATTTAAAAATATACTGAAAGATGTGTTGTCGCTTTTCAAACAACACCTTTCAACGATCAGAAATCTTACTTATTCCGCTTATTTATTTTGTCAACAATAATTAATCATGCACCTTTGAATATATTTTATACTATTAACGTAGATTCTGAAACCATTACAAACTCGTTTAGTAGTTCTATTCTGGTAATACGAGGTATACACCTCTATCGTGGTGATATATTGCAGTAGATCCTGTTACACAGACCAACTTAATTTTTGATGAAAAATTAATCAGAGGTGCTAGCAATACACTAAACACCAAACGGATTAAAAGCAGACAAGAGGTGCAACTAACGCGTAATGTTGTCATCTAGCAAAATTACACATTTCATACGTGCTTTAGCTAAGATTGCGACCTTAATATGGTATCATGAATCTAGAATTTACTTTACCACAATGGAGACCTGAGGTTTGCTAATATTCCCAAAGTTGGTCAGCGTTTTTCTTCCAGATGCCATCCACTGCTGTATTTCTGCCGAAGAATCCTTTGGATATGTTGACAGCAAACGTAATGGAAAGGTTTTTGAAAGAGTTAAAATAACGTTAGCTAAGGAACTTCCTAGAATACTTTGAAGAAATTAGGAGCTAAAACACTTGGAGTCTTGTGCATAACCGTAAACGTTGGAACAGACTGGGCAGTCTCTTGAATAGAAGGGAACAGTCCTCTTAGAAATTTTCCCAGCTAAGTATATAGCTATCTGGAAAACGAACGCCATAAATTTCACTGTTAAAATTCTTTTACCAACAGTATGGTTGTAACCATCAAGGGTTTTCAGTCAAAATGACATCATGTGAATATAAACTTTGCTTTGTGAGTGGCTGCTAAAAAACCCCGAAATAACAAAACAAAAAAACAAACAAAAACCAACCAAACCAAACCCCACTTTTCTCAAAAAAATGAATGCATTGTCATTAACCCATTATCACTTCAGATTCTTTGTAATATACGTATTTATATTATATCAATATATTTTATATATATTATCTATTTATATATAAATTATATATATATATATTTTACATACATTTTGTGAAAACCCTAACAGTGCATTTCAAGGTTTTTCAAAGAAATGAATTGAAATCGGAAACAACTTTGACACACTCCTTTTCAGTGATAAATGTAGATAAATGTAGGTCTTGAGTTTATACCAAGGGTCCTTAAATCTCAGGTTATTTCATCTCTTATAAGTGCCTGCAATTCTTACTCACGAAAATATTTTATACATAATCCATGTCTATTGGTTCCTCTGAAATACACAATTACCAAACCCATCTTTTGGAGCCCTTACCCTTGCCTGCGGTACTGTTCAATACTAATGCCCCGATATGAAATTGGATACTTTTCTTTGAAAGCTAACAGTTACTTTACGGCAATATCCTGTACCAGTAAACTTGAAGTCAAAGAATTAAATTTATTACCTTCACTAGTTTCGACAGACATGCTTTTGTTGTCTCTTCTTAAAAGCTGAACCGCTGCTACGTATTTTTTCAACTGATTTCGTAAAACATTATTTTCTCTCGATAAATCATGCAACTTTTGCTGACTTCTCTCTTGAACTTCGGTTAGCTGTTCTTGGTACCTATCAACTTCTCCTTTCAACATCGAAGAATACTCTTTTTCCTCATCAAGTAACGTTTGCAACGCTCTGCAAAGAAAATTAGATAATTCTGAGTTGATTTTTCGTAAGAAAAAGCAAACAATTTATACTTATTTTCAAATTAAGTGTGGCCCAAGTTCAGTTCATTTCATTCAGTTGGGAAAAGCAACCCCAAAAAGCGACATTAATAAATATTACACTCTACATAATTTAGTTCATTCAGAAAAGTAAAAAATATTTGTTGAAGGGTAACTCAAGCGTCAGAACTATAACTCAATATTTGATTGTTTAACCTTAGCAGTTGTCCATTTATCAACATAATATAGCTAAATACAACCATTCTCTTTCTTTTTATTGACAGCACTGTATTCAGTAGAATCAGATAAGTTATTTTCATAACATAGTGTGGCCATAGTTATGAACTTAATGGGGGAAGACATAAGATAATAACTTTCTCACCGTATACCTTTCTATCCTTGCAACAGTAAAGTAAAAACCACAATGTGACGAGCTATAAATTCTGTATGAACTAAACAAAAAAAAAATCTGACAAAGAAGACCTGCCCATCACACAGCAAGATATATCAGCCAAGAAATTGGAGAAAGTAGAATAATAGTACCAAAACGAAAAATCGGACAGATCAACAAATGGCGCAGGTCGGTGGGGTGTAGATGAATTAAACAGGCTTTTACATTACAAAGCAAGCAACGAAAGGTGCAAGCTAGCCTAATTATATTGTACCTTCCGCAAACTATTTTTATTGTCTTTACATTCCTCTACCGTATGCTGGTTATATTGCTACATCTTTTAGTACTTTTTAAACAGTTTTAAAAAGCCTCCTGAATACTTGATATTTTTAAAAAAGGCTTCTCTGATTATGCAAACTCTGTATCATAATTTATGCTAATTATATTATTATATTAATTATACTATTATATTATCATATCACCCTGTTGATGCCGACTGTAATAATATAAATCTAGCTAACCTACGAGGCAATAAGGCAGTGGTGCTTAAACGCAGTTTTTTATCTTTAAGGTACAGTCATATGATACGCTGACTATAAAATATAATTTTCCTTTCACATTTACTATTGAAATTACTTTTCCCAATACCCGTTTACAATGCCATTAATTTTTCCATTGAACTAGGCTAACTATATCTACACAGTGTTGGTCATATATACCCCACAATGACAAAAAAAGGTGAATGCTTCAGGAGCATAACACCTAATTTTCGGCCGAGAGTATATTCAAAGAAAAATTAATTCGCACACTCTTTTGCGAAGGATCTTTGCAAAGTAAGGGCGGGGTTGCTAATGACATGTCAAACTGAAGCGTTCGAAATCAAATTTCTCACTCAATTCTCCTTTCGATCGCTAAAAACGTTCAGTTTCTAAAAAGCATTAGTTTTCAGGTTCTTCCCTTCTCTGGGACCACATTTTACCAAATAAACTGAATTAATTTGCTCTTAAGGTTACTTATAAAAGGGCTTATACCTACTTGAAAAATATTTCTTTTTATGAATTGTACTCAAAAATGCTCTTTTTTTTACCTTTCAATTGACTAGAACTTGAACCACTATATACCTCCTGTTAACCCCTAACTTTCTACAAGATCTTTTACCTAATTTCTGTATAGAGGATCTTCTTTCCTAAAGCTGTTCACATCTCAGTGGCAATCAGTCCTAACAATGTCAATAGTCATATTGAGGGTGACTTCCTTTATACAAAAAACAACAAGAAAATCCAACAAAAATAAAACAAAATAAAAAAAACAAAAATAAAACGGAATAAAAAAAGGGTAAAAGCTGATTAAGTCGAATCCGTGGGGGAGCCGCATACTAATTTACTGACTACATGGATCTACGCCTTCTTCTCCCAGCAGCTGGGACTGTAAACTTTATTGTCCTATTTATACCATTGATCGCCGTCCTTCACGTAGGACGGTCAGCAGTTGGAGCTTCTGTAATGTTAGCACCTTCATTTCAGATATTTTCCAGGTTTAGGCTTTTCTATCGACCATGGTACTTACCTACCATTCGTGTAGAAGCGTGTAGGTTGTACAAGCATGTAACCACGAGATCATAACGTTTTAATATAATGCATTTACTACCAATGAAATATTCTCTTGAATCAATCTAATGCTCATTTCAACCAATGTTTGAGAGCTTCGAAAGGAAGAAACTTACCTGTTTTGTTCTTCAAGGTGATCTTTCCTTTTCGCAGTCAACAAAACTGCTTGTTTTAAATCCCCTATTAAGTTACAAAATATAACAAATGCGAATTGATTTGCAAATAATTGACTGTTTAAAAACAATGTTTAAATTTATTAATTTAGTACTCAGAGTTTTTCTTTCTCGTATATCTGATCATATGATAGTTCCTACGTTTTAATGTGGCAGAGCACTGCTGCATATATATATATATATATATATATATATATATATATATATATATATATGTTGGGTGTATGGGGGGTTAAAGAGTAGTACATATATAGATGGGACTGTCGCACCCTCTGGAGGTGGTTATACCACTTTGGTCTCTATTTAGCACTTAATTCTCGTCTGTGGCTCCTAGTAGCTTTTTCCATGCGACAGCGGCCACAGCCTGGCAACGGCTTCGACAGGTCGGTGAAACCAGGGTAGGGTAGCTGAAGGATACTCCACCTCCGGCAAGTAATACAGGGCTTGCCTACCTAAACATATTCTCAGATGGTTACGGAAAGAGAGAGAGGTCAACGTTGCGCAGTTTATTTTCACTATAATCAAAGCGCAAGTTATCATCATCCTTCATTTATCCTTTTTTCCTATACGTCATGTGGAGAGAAAAAAGAGACGAAGTGTCAGGGTGTGATTGGGAAGGAACACGTGGAAGGTTGTAAAAGTCAGGCTGGGCGTCAACGTCAGGCTGGGCGTCAACGTCAGTCTGACGAAGGAGAAGTATCTCTCGAAATGTAGCTCATAAAAAGCTTACGACTCATGACATGATAAAGCTCTTAAATCTATTTTCAATATTGATAGCTATTTGCTTAAAAATAATGGGTGGATTGAGCAATGAGATATAGGGGAGTGTTACCGGGTTTTCTGGAGGACATGACACAAACCTGTTCGCGGTGTCCTCCTGATTGTGTCAATCACTCGAACTACAGCTACGTGCTCACTTCAGCGATATATTTCAACATTATGACTACTCTCCCAGCAACAGCATGTCATCAAAACTATGGGTTCTTTTCAGAACCGGCGTTCTTCATACTCTCCTTTAACATCGATGGATTTTCTGACCGGAAAGCTGAAATACTGGCCCAAATACCGGCAAATTATGATATCGTTTGCGTACAAGAGACACATCGAGACAAAAACAGTAAGCGACTCTATTTAAAAGGGAAAACTCTGGCCGCAGAAATCTGACATAAACAATATGGGAGTGTAGTATTTACCAAACCCTCCTTACCCATTGAGACAAACCTATACCAACAGCAGTGATAATAACAGTGAAGCAATTACTGTGTGCCTCAAAGATCTGGCAATCACATCGGTCTACAAACCACCCAACAGCTGCTTCCACCTCAATGAGCTTCTGGCAAACTGTAAACGGAAATACCACCCAACTATCGATGACTTTAATTCGCATAGCACATTATGGGGTTAAGGAGAGACCAACAATGATGGCGCTGCAGTAGAGGCGTGGGCAGAGGCCAAGGGGCTAACACTTGTTCATGATCAGAAACATCCATTTTCATTTAACAGCTCTCGCTGGAAAAGAGGTTATAACCCAGACATAGGGTTCATCAGTCGTAATATCAGCCCAATGTGTACAAAGAAAGTTCTTGAACTAGTGTCCAACAGTCAACATCGACCTATTTCCCTATCCATCAGTGCCCCAATTAAAGTACGACACACTCCATTCCGTAGACGCTTCAATCTAACAAAGGCAGATTGGCGCAGTTTTGCCAAGCAAGTGGACATGCAACTCTCCGATATTCCACCTACACTGGAGAGCTACACCACCTTTGTCGATATAGTTAAAAAGTCTGCACGAAAAATGATCCCCCGAGGATGTCGGACTGAATATATACCAGGCATGTCAGGAGAACTGTCCGACTTATTTAATACCTACAAGTCTTTATACTAGCAAGATCCCTTCTCAGCCAAAACCATCAGTCTATGAGAGGAACTACTTGAAAGTATAGCAGAACAACGCAGAGAATGCTGGCAACGAATGATGGAATCAACGAATCTGACTCATAACAGCAAAAAAGCCTGGATTACCATCAAGAGGCTTGGGAATGACACCACCACAGTAAAACCAACATCCACTGTCACAGCCAACCAGATTGCCACTCATCTTTAACTGAATGGGAAACCCGCACCCACCCATCCAGTACCACCAACCCAGATGGAGCTTTAGACCAATCTCCCTACTAAGTATTACATACAAACTATTTGAACGTATGATAATTGGAAGGATTAGCACCACCATTGATGAGAAACTCAGTAAAGGCCAGCTTTCGCCCAGGGGGTTTGTGCACAACATAACTCACGAACTTGACCCAGCATATTGAAGATGGTTACCAAGAAAAACTCATTACCGGATCAACATTTGTCGATTTAACAGCTGCATACGACACTGTACAACATCAACGGCTCATTCACAAGATTTGGACTATCACAAATGACGTGGACCTGTGTCATACAGTACGAAGTATGCTGGAAAATAGACGGCTCTTCGTTGAACTTAATGGTCAGAGACGCAGATGGCGCACACAATGCAATGGCCTACCACAAGGAAGTGTTTTATCACCTCTTCTCTTTAACATCAACACAAATGATTTACCATTACCAAGTGAATGCAGGCGTTTCATCTATGCAGATGACACCTGTATAACAACTCAACAGCGATCCTTCACTAAAATCGAAAATACCATCGAGAACGCCCTGAACCAGCTTACTGCTTATTACGAGTCCAACGACGTGAAGCCAAACCCAGCTAAAACCCAAGTTTGTGCTTTTCACCTGAAAAATCAAGAGGCAAAACGAACTCTCAATATTACATGGAAACAACAACCACTGGAGCACTATCTACATCCAAAGTATTTAGGCATCACTCTGGATCGAACACTCTATTTCAAATCACACTGGTCTGATGTTAAGGCAAAGATTGCCACAAGGAATAATCTGTTGCGCAAGTTGGCAACTTCCAAGTGGGGAGCCAACCCATCAACACTGTGCACCACTGCTCTTGCCTTAAGCTTTTCAGTCGGTGAGTATGCATGCTCCACCTGGGGATGGTCAACACATGCTAAGCAAGTGGATATTTCACTCAATAACACATGTAGGATAATTACAGGGACAATACGATCCACACCAGTCCATACTTTGTATGCTCTGTCAGGCATAGCCCCACCACATGTGAGGACATTCGCCTCGGAACGATTAATACAAATCACCAATGAGCGTCACCCGTTGCATAACTATGGTCCACCTCTAACTCGACTGAAGTCAAGACATAACTTCCTGTCTATACCAGATGAAAATATCTGATCTTCTCAACCTCAACAAGAAACCATGTGGAAGGCACTATGGAATCACCAAACTCAACAGCTTTTGAGAGCAGAGGTGTAGTTCCCAAAGAACAACTTGCTATTGGCCACGATCTTGCCTGGACAACATGGCGCAGTCTAAACCGGCTACGTACTTGTTCTGGTAGATGCAAATCTGTCATGAAAAGAATGGGATTATCAACATCTGATACCTGCAGCTGTAATGCCACACAGACTATGGACCACCTCCTGCAACGTCCAGAAGCCCCAAATTGCAACTTTGCTGACTTAGAGGAGCCCATACCATCGGCAATATCATGTGGCCGCTACTGGGCAGAAACGCTGTAGCCGAGACAAGAAAACGAACCAACGATCGGGTTTTCTAATCAGAAAGAATTTAGCGTTACACAAATTTCGGGTGACACCTAACCAGTTAACGAACTTTAGTTTAGGTTGTGCAATAATCCGTAACCCAAACGTATGGAAGATGGTAGAAAAATCTTTTCTAATTTTGTTGAAGCTCCTAAGTCCTATTCTATTACAAGCAACCAATCCATCATCACTGTATAATTCTATGCGGGCTTTCTTAGTTTATGTATGTCAAAGCCTGTATAAAATGTAGTGCCTCACTTACTCGCAGATTTCTGCTGCTCCATAACTTCCCATTGTAACGTCAAACAAACTGGTACAGTCCTGTCTAATCCAAGAGGTATCGTCAAACAAAAGTGACTTTATAACGAGCATAATTACTTATCTATTCTTACTTCCTATCTTAATGTATATGCTTGCGAAGTCCAGTCTATAAAATGTTTGTGAGATTGACAGGTAAAAATCAACCATGTCCAAAACCAAGAAAGTAAGGAATTCTTTCCCACTGAGGCTGGTACATTAGTCCATTATGGCTTGCAAGTTCGTCCACTCATTAAGACACTTGATAAATTTAATTTTTTTAATTAATACGCCCAAGAATTTGTTTACTTTTTCTGTTTGGGTATTGTCTCCAATTTTTCGCTTATTTCAAATTGTGTGGGAATGTCCTTCAAAGCTCCGTCAATAATATTCACTGTGGAAGTCTCGGACTTCTTGTAAGTCCAGTTAGTTTTTGTCTCAAAAGCTATGGTACTGTTATACCTCTATTTGATTCGATCTGCGGGTTATAGAAGTTTTCCACTGCCTCCTTTTTAATATGTACAATATATCATTTGTTTCTTTTTCTTTTTTCTTTGCATAGTATTTTTTCATTGATAAAGTAACAGAAAGTTACAAAAAAATGTCAAGAAATTCTGTTTTTCTGTTGGTGTTATTTCCTGCATAAAAATTTAAATGACAAAATCTTCTTTTCACTTGTAAAGCAAACACTGCGGTTTATTTTCCTGCTGGCGAGCAAAGCGAGCCAGCAGACCTATATTCTGCCAAAGGTTGGACATAGCTGACCGTTCCACATACAAAAATCTATGTTCTATCCCATAGTTCAATCACAATAGGGTAAGGGTTGATTCGGCAGTAAAATTGGTCGCGTAAATTTGTTTCTCAAGATATTGTAATGAAATTTTGTATACGGGTAGGTGTCGATAATGCGCATGAAAAGTTATTATTTGAGTTAAAAGTCTGGGAGGCAACTTTTAGGGGGGGGGGGTTAAACTCGTAGTTTTTTATTCTGAATGATATTGCCGGAAGGACAAAGAAAATTCTTGACGATTTTTTATGACTTTTGCCAAAACGTCAAGAAATTTTGAATTTTTTCGCAACTGTTGCAGAAAATTTTCGAAAAATTCAAACCTTTTTTGTAACCTCCAAAAATCCGAGAGTATCTAATTAGTGGTGGTGGGGGGGGGGGGGCATGAGCAGCATCACAATTCCAACAGAAGCTGTTAAAATTAACTTATATGGAATAAATGGTGGAATTGTGTGAGGAAGTGGGTTTGATACTGCCTGTAAATTGACAGTTGTAAAAAATCAGCTTCTAATTCAAAGTTTTGTGCAGTGGAGTGGAGCATGAATCCAGCAAAGCAAGAACGGAGCCATTCAAAGCAGTATTACATTTTAAAAATTTAGTTGCAGAAACATTTTGTGGTGGGAATGTGGGAGATGGTGGGGCAGATAATACCAAAAGGAGTATTTTCTCCCGTTTAGTATGGATATTGCAAGGCCCTGCAACTGAGCCAGCAGGTCATTGCCCTCCTGCTAATACCGCACAAACGTACGAGGAAAAATGGAAAATAATAGTAGGGGGTCATGTATTCCTAGTTTACTACTTAAACTATGGTGAATGGTCCTTTAATTGAAAGAGATCTTCTTATTTGATCTTCTATGCTGATTTCTGAAAGTACAAGTTTCGTTGTAGTGCAGTCTTCGTTGAAGATCCTGTTGATTAAAACACGGAGCGTCTGAGGAAATGGTGGAGCGCTGGCTCATAGGAGCTTTTAGCAGGCCAAATACCCATTCCCCATTAAATACCCATTCATGTTCGTACTCTTGTCTTGTGGGGCTCTTAAAATCAGCAGAAAATCAACACATAGAAATGTGTTTATGCAATAGAAAATAGCATCTGTTCGTGCCACCAGGTTAATGGGTATAGTTGGCAAGAAGTATGAAGAGATGGTCAGATCTCCGTCAAAAAGGCGTCGCCCAATGAATGCAAACATTATTACGTTACTATTTCTTAACAAATCTTTTTACTCATTATATTAAGCAACACAAAATATAACGGTGAAATGCAAAGTAAGTGCTTAAAACGTAAACCCACATAATTTGTTCATCACTTACCAACACTAAGGCTATTGTCGCTTCCACCAGAAAAGTCCTAATTTAGGAAAAACATTTATTAATGCAAAGAATTATTTTACATAAAATTGGAGTTTAAGACCACAAACTAACTCCATACCTACAACAATTACAACACAATTACAACACACTAGACCTTCAGAGTGATTTCGTTGTGGCAATGTGGAATTTTTTGACCGTCTGCCTTTCCAGTTGCCCACAATGGCTTTGAAATTTAGTAAAGTTCTTAAGCTCTAACTCGTTAGTCCTCTTGTATGGGTGAAGCATGTAGTATATTAAACAGAATGCTGTGTAGATTTGTGTATGTCTATATATATATATATGTTCTCACCACTGGAGGCATTAGAAATTTTACAATAACGACTGAGTGAGGATTTTGAGAACTATTTTGAAGAGATAAATATTTCAAAAACACGAGAAATAATGGTTTAAGCCTCAGATTACCAAAATGTAAATTACAATACTCAAGAAGGTCTTTTTATTTTATGGAATCGAAATTATTTAATGAACTCCCTTTGTTCATTAGAGAAGGAACTAGTTTTATGAGGTATCATAGCTTATTAAAAAAGTTTTTTGCATGATTTAATATTTTAACACTACACAAATTTTTTATTTTTGACACACTAATCAAACTTTTAACTTTTTATTTTAAGCTCAAAGAAATACTAAGCGATGCACATATACTTTAAGAGGCCACATGTTGATAACAGTATTTATATATTTTATTGTATATAAAAGTACTGAAATGAAAATAGCCTCTGCAAATATTGTCAATAATAATAATAATAATAATAATAATAATAATAATAATAATAATAATAACGTCCTGGGTATGACGATAAACTGCATCCGGTTGTGGAGTTTCGACGTGGGCGAATGAGGTTACCCTTTGCCACAACTACCTCCAGGTCACCCTTGGGCAAGGTGTAGCACCTGTCAGCCTACTCCGAGAACTTAAAATACCGGGTTGACGTGCGGCGGAGTTGAGTCTGTCCACGATCCGCGATGTGTTCGAAGTACCAGATGGTAAATGGCGCGGAATACTCAGACCCTTGGCAGTAAGGTTAAAATGCACCCGAAATGATAATGAAAACAAGAAAAAAACATACCGCCTCGTCCGTCGCGCAGGTCAACAAGGGACGCGTCCCTCAGGGAGAGACCAGCCTGAGGTCGAAAAATATGCAACTCGGTCAAATTCGTCCCACCAAGAAAACCTGCGTGGTCACCAGGAATGGCAAGCTCCCAACTCTGGACCATCAGGTTCACCAC
>RDPX01000465.1:467742-479115 GCA_003991215.1 Morbakka virulenta | reverse complement strand
TTTATATTTTTAAATTTTATCTCCCTTTTTTTCAATTAAAAAATCACCTCTTGAGGGACCATTATGGAAATAAGGTCAGTTTGACCTTTTAATGTTATCCCTGCCACTTCAATTAGGGGTGATTTGTCATTATTTTTATTTTAACTCAAATTGTAATATTTTTATGCAACATTCTTTATAGTATTAATTTAAACAAAAGTTTGTAAATTAACTTTAAATTGTAATTTACTGACTTCCTAGGCCTTTCTTTTTTTAAACATTTGTAAACATTTTTCATTTTATGTTTGTGGCAAATAAAAACTTACTTACTTACTTACTTACTTACTTATAGAGATTCCTGTTCCGGATGATGATCGACTGTGTACTGTTGTGAAAACCCGAAAAACTTGGACTACGCCAACAACACTACACCTGTATCGTCCAAATTCAATTATATTCAGAATACTACATAACCGAAGGAAGAAACACTTAGCCAAAATTAATACAAAAGGCAGTAAGAAATTTAAGACGAGAAGGCCGAGTTCTGGAAGGGTCATTGGAAAGGGCAAAGTAGGAGACGTAATAGATTTCACTAATCTTAACGGAGTCACAAGAAAGGACATGATCAGAAATGAAAGGATCAGAGGCACCATCGGGATATGTGACATCATGGAAAGCTGAGAGAGACACGGCTAAGGTGGTATGGACAAGTGCAAAGGAGGGAGGAGGATCACATTACTAAACGGGTGCTGAACATGGAGTTGCCTGGCAACAGAAAGCAGGGAAGGCCAAGGAGGAGATGGAAAGACTGTGTGGGAGATGACATGAGGGAACTTGGCTTGACCGAGAAAGACGCACGTGACCGACTCAAGTGGAAGAAGTCAATTCGCCGAGGCGACCCCTGAAAAAGGGAAACGCCGAAAGAAGAAGAAGAAGAAGAAGAAGAAGAAGAAGAAGAAGAAGAAGAAGAAGACTGGATAAGATCTTAAACTTCAGAAGTGAGAGCAAAAACAGGCCTGTTTAGGACAATGGTGATGTCAGTCCTACAGGCTATCACAAACTGAGAAGTGGATAAAGAATCTGGGTTAAACAAGATAATTAATGAAATCAGAAGAGAAAAATGTAAGTGAACATAGCAAGAATATGAAAAAACAATGACTGTAAAACGACGTTGCGGAAGAGTAGAAGCTGGAGAACGTGAAATAGGGGCAAAAAAGAAGGAAGAAACAGGGATGAATGTAAAATGCGTATTACAACCCTAACCAGTGAGAAGTAAATCTAAGCATGTCTCTTCCTGGAACTTATTATCCCTAAAAAACCTAAAAAACATCATTGTTATCTTTTTTTAATGAGTCAAAGAGAAAGCCAATTTGAAATTGCCCTTATTAGTCTGAAAAGTGAACAAGTAGAAACGTTACTCTGAGAAATTTAATAATTGTGCAATTCAGCCGCAGTAACATAAAAAGAAAGGCAACACACAATTGTTACAACTGATAAGATAATTTGATAAGGTAAATCGCATCAAATATTACTCCATTTTAATCTTCAAAAATTTACTTGCAAATGTCTATTTTTATCTTTCTTGAAATTTATTTCAATACAAAACAAACATCCATCATACAAGTTGTTTTTATTTGATCGGTAAAAATATCTATTGCTTAAAGCAAACATGAAAAGTCACAACACAGCTAAAGGTATATATATATATATATATACGAATACTAATATTTATTGTAGATAGCAATATGCTAAAACCTCTAATTTTAGATGTATATCTGAGCTCGTAAGGAGCAAATCCCTTATTTCATTTTCTAGAGATAATATTCGAACTGTGAGTAAATACTATCACGTCGATCTTTCATGAAGTTGACTTTTCCCAGATAGTGTTTCAAATTTGGAACAATTCAAATTAATTGGGCTTTTGCATATTTCAGTCGCTACTGATGTCAATAAAATGCCATGTAAAAGCCATTGACACAACCTTTTCCTTACTGTTACCGTTCATAATAACAATCGAAACTTTTCCTTGTTATGCAATTCTTGGTCATTTTCGAATCAAGCAGGTACTGGTAGCTCGAACCCTCAATTTTAATAATATTGTTAATTTTTAGTGTCTCTATTTCAATTAAAGTTTCCTCAACTCAAATAAACAATCTAGCTTAAACGTGATTTTGGTCACCTCGAGTATCGAATGCTGTATCGAATTTTGTATCGAATATTATGGTCTTGCTGTACCGTAAAGCAATAACACTTTCCAAAATTGACCACTATGAAGTCACAATTTATAGTCACCACGAATGCATGGCATGGTGTTTCGTTTAGTTAAAAAGATCAACTCTGATTCGTATTTGCTGATATAAATAAAGTTAAACAAGTTTTGTGATTATTACATTTAACCAGTAATATATGATATGAAATTTAATGTAACTGCTACTCATTTTCACTATCTCAAAATATCTCCCTTAAAATATCTTCCTTAAATAGTGACATAAACAGAAGTAGCTAAACTTAAATATACTGCGAAAATATCACATTACTAATTTCCATTTAAAGACAATGTTGGCCATAAAAGTCTACATTCTGCCACCAATTTTCTTAAACCTTTCACATCCTCAATCAGTACTTTCGCTGCCCACCGTCGTAAGAACAATAATACATTTTCAAAAGGCATAAATATTATTTTTCATTCTTTCCTGTATTGCTCAGATTTCTACTTAACATTTTACAGTAAGGTATCCTATGAAAATGCTCTATTTACAAAGGTTCGATGAAGTTCATCTACACTGCACATGGTTTAATAGGATGAAGATTAAATCTGATGAATAATATAATCAAAGACGTTTGCTTCTCCGTCTGTATTATTTGAATTCAAATATTTTGAGCTGTTCCTGGATAAACAGTCGGTGGACGACTTGACCCGCTAACCCAAACCCAACTGAAACGGTAACCCTAAAACTAACCCTAAACCCAACGGTAATCATAACCGTAACCATAACCCTAACCCTACCGAAACGACCAGATAGTTAAACACGCTAAAAGACAAATAAGCTTTGAATTTACATTAAACAAGATCATCTATTTATTGAGGACTAATAATATTTATATATTGCAAACAATTCCAATATTACATTCGTATAGTTTATTGCAAATTTATGGGGGGAAAGAGAGAGAGAAAAAAAAAGAGAAAGAGAGAGAGACAGACATAGAGAGAGAGGGGGGAGGCAGGGGGAAAAAGGGAGAGTGAGAGAGCCAAATTTAGATTCATCATCAAAGATCCAGTAACAACTATACCAAATAGAGAATAATGGATAAAGAAACAAAAAACTTGACTGAGCAAATTAAGGTAAAGTTGCAAGTAAAGAAGAATATGAAAAAGGTGAATCTGAGCTTCGTCGTTAGAAAGTTAATAAGAGAATACAGCAAAAAAAGGTTAATGACCTTTCTACATAACTGAACTGGGATCCAGTTTGGTGTGAAGAAGTGTGCTTAGAAATNGAGTGAGAGAGCCAAATTTAGATTCATCATCAAAGATCCAGTAACAACTATACCAAATAGAGAATAATGGATAAAGAAACAAAAAACTTGACTGAGCAAATTAAGGTAAAGTTGCAAGTAAAGAAGAATATGAAAAAGGTGAATCTGAGCTTCGTCGTTAGAAAGTTAATAAGAGAATACAGCAAAAAAAGGTTAATGACCTTTCTACATAACTGAACTGGGATCCAGTTTGGTGTGAAGAAGTGTGCTTAGAAATGTCCTGCAATGGAGATGTTAAGGAGGGAAATTGTATCACCTGAGGAAATAACGATAAGTAGTCCATCCTTTAAATCATTGAAGCAGCTGGATTAAATATTGCAGGTCAGTACAATTTTCACCTGAGTAATCGGCATTTTCAAAATAATAGCTTTTCATGTATTTCTATACATATTTTCTTTTTTAAATGTTACACAGTCACGTGCAGTGCAGGGGATTTTGTAGGCTTGAATGACGCCAGTAGACTGAGAAATGTAAGGTACAAAATATGAAAACTATTTGATGGAAGCCCATCTTTACAAGGTAACTTGAGGTAAAATGACACAAAACAATTTCCGAATAATTGATTTTAGGACATAAATTTAGGGGAAATTTGTTTTGATCTGGGTGGTGCCACATCAAATTATGCATTCCAACAGTCCATTGATATGGAAGCATTCATCAAGAAACAACATCAAAACCCTGACAACAATTCAGGCTGTGATTAAAAATTCGATTCCAACAAAAAAGGTCATACTAGCAACCAGTTGTAACGGGTTTTAACTATTTGATGATAATGGACACAAAGAAGAAGTTGTGAAAAGTATGCCAGATTATGTCAGCAAGTCACTTGCCGTCCATTCATACGTGACTCATCAGTCTGTAGAAATTTTCATTGGGGTTTCACAAATGCCAGAGTAAGGTCAGAGAAAAGCCATTATAAGAAGCTTAATCTCACTTGCTGGAATTTTCAAGTACAGGCCAGGTTGACAACATATTTGATGGTCCTTATTTTTAGGCTACGGTCAATTTTAGGATTGATTTGTTGCTATCATTATTCATAATGACACATACCGCACTTCTGTTGCATAAACTTTGCCTAACGTATCTGGTAAAAGATCTTGTATGTATATATATATATATATATATATATATATATATATATATGTATATATATATGACCATCAAAATAGATGGCAGTGAAAAGGCATGTTATAACACAGGCTATGCATAACAAGAATAGGGAAAGAGAAGAAAGTGAAGATTGTTTACTAAAGTTACATATTTCATAAAGGATACTGAAAATCTAGGAGGCTGAAATGACTGTAAAAGGGTCATGGTGGCGTAAATTTCCTGACATGATCAATAAAGATCAACAAAATTGAATAACGAACGTTTCTCTGACCAAGTCAATAAAGTGCTTTAAAACAGAATATTTTTAGAGCACGCTTTACAGTGCTCAACTTTAATTATATCACTAAAAAATCAAATCCATTAGCATCTCTTAAAATTCTGATATTGAAAAGTTATCGATCGTACTACTACTAACACCTAAGATTAGTAATAACAACAAGACCATTTACAAGATCACTACGGTCACACATTCAAAAAAACATCTTTATCCTGCATTGGTCACAAAATAAGCAGTACAGCTAGCACACATTCCTAAGCAACAAATACAGAAACAAATTAAACCCATCAAAATATAACTCGCAGTTATAACCCAAAACGCAAATAAATATAAAGTTGGATGACAATAATTAAACGGCTGATGTGGGAGTGGTTGAAAATTGGGCTTATATTTCGAGTAAACCCAAATATTTCCAGCAATAAACCAGATAAAAAGAAATAAATTTAATACACCATCAACAAATTTACTTGACATTGACTGATCTTCTTCACCATGGTCTTCCACTTCGACAAGCTCTCCTCGTGCAGATCTTTGACAGATAACAAGAACTGTTTTTAGCATCCCAAAAGCACCGCCGACAATTAGGTAAATTGGAATGAAGGGCTCCACTGGGCAATCGTCTTTGTATTTGGCACCTGAAAATATGCAACGAATAATGCCTTTTACAGAAATTAAAGAGCGTACCAAATTAAACCGACACATTAACCTCTTATTATCACATTTCTACCTATCAGAGTTTCCTAAATCATTTCATATACCTCATTCAGTTCTTCAGTTTTTGAACTCCCAATACTTCCCTTGTCCCTACACACCATTTCATACACAAATGGCAATACAAAAAGCTGCATTTATTTGCTACGTAGGGAAAATCCGTGCAAAACTTGTTAACAGTAACGTTAGAAGGTGAGGAGAAGCCAGGCTGATCAGTACAATATGAAAGGCTTGTCAGTGTCTTTTAGAATGTTTCGAAGAAATGGAAATGGCTGGGCTAGAGTCCTGGGTGTATCAGTCTTGGTCAAGGTACGTTTTTTACCTAGCTACTAAAAAATAGTTCCTGGTGAGAGAGGAAAAAAGAAAAATCTTGAGATTGATTAAGTGTACTTTTCGACACGTTGGCTACGGAGCATTTTATTTGGTCGTTGCTAGTGTAGGACGGAAGATTGGCACCATGGACATGTATGCCTTTTTTCCTTTTTTCTTTACACTTCAAAATATACATTTTTAATGTTAGAATGTGTAAACAAGGATTGTTTGCATACTCATCTTACGGACTGCAAAAGAATTTTTCTGGCGAACTATGGTGGACGAGTATTCGACGACTATTCTCGTGACAAATATCCTCATTTTCTGTAGTGCGGATGATGATTTTACGTCGAGGACGGAAAAGGAGTATACTAGCACAAGCAATTTACCCAAACAAATAATTTCCAATAGATCAGGTTGAGCCTGACGATGGGAGCAGTATCCCTCGAAACGTACTTCAGTAAAAGCTTACGGCTCATGACATGATAAAGTTCTTACATCTATGGCTTCTTCTGAAACCATATAGTTCTGAATTTTCAAAATCACTTTCTGTTTGTGTAAAACCAATCAAAATGAATTTTGAGAATTAAATATTAGATTTTTCCATGCAAGCTTTCTTCTCGACACACCCATGCCTATGGTAAAGTCACAGACGGAGAGATTTCAATCCGTTTACATAATTCATTGATATTTGTTTATGTTATTTTTCTGAACTTATATGAACTTACATGTTTTAGAAGCCACGAAATGCCGATAAACCACAGGAAACTTTTAAGTCAATTATGAATGATGAGGATTTGGTAGAGATAGGTTCAGCTGATTCGTTGGACGACAGTTTTAGTGATTCCAGTTCATCTTCAAAAGTGGATACGCATGCAGAAAATAATTATTGTGTAAGGAAAATTGCTGTAGTCACTCATCACGAAAGAGATCTCCCTCGTACAAGAGGATTACAACCATGAGGCAAGTTTGTATGAGAGGAGCCGGAATTAAAGTGGGGTACGAACTGGTCACAACAAACGACTTGGTTCTGAAATATTGGGTAACCCACCACAGATCCAAACTTCTGACGCTGACAATCCTGATCTTTCAGATGGGAGTGAAAATGATTGGAAAGGATTACCAAAGATTTTTCATTGACTAAAACGCCTAAAAAAAGATTGGTATCTCTGAGAATGCCAATCCTAAGCATTTCTTCAATTTGATATTAATTAATTTTTTTCTAGGATTTGGTGAAAAAAACCCCGAATGAAAATACAGACAGAGTAACCAATGCATCCCGACCATTGCGAAGGTCTACATGGAATAGCAGGTAGAATCTTGACCTTGATAAAATAAAATAATTCATTGGGGTAATTTTCGGCATAGGTAACACAGCTCTACCATCTTACAAAAAAGATTGGAGCACAAGTATTACAAAAATTGGCATTTCCTTCTGTCTTCAGTACAGAGGGATTCGAATCTATATTACGCTTTTTCAACTTGGATGAAAAAGCAAACTTTGAAAATGACAGGCTTGGCAAACTTCGAATGATAATCGACCATCTAAGGTAATGCTATGCATAGCGGCGCCTAAGAAAAATCCCTCAATTTACGAATATAGGATGTTGTAGTGTGACCGTTTAGTATTTAGACAATACATTAAGAACATGCGCCACAAATATCGTACAAAAGTCTATGTACTTTGTACACATGATGCATTAGTACTTAATGTTGAAAGATATGATGGTGAGGGTTTCAAAGCTTATCTTCATCTTGGTCAGACTGCAGCAACAGTTTACAAAATTATCACACCATTCTTGAATAAAGGATATCATGTCTTTACCGAAAACTATTACATAGACTGAGTTTCTTTCACTGCGCATCTTTTCAATCAAAACACTTTTGTAACAGGGTCAATAAAAAAACATCGAAAGCGCAACCCTACAGAAATGATTAAGAGTAAATTAAAGAAAGGAAGCATGGTTTGGAGGTCGAAAAATCACATCACTGTAAATGGAAAAAAGACGCGGTGCGTTGACCACTTCAAACGTTCACACATCCACGTTACAAATACCTGATGCATACGAATGTCGAAAGGGAGCAACAATCAAAATAAGTAAGACACAGCTTGCAAACAACATTAAAGTTGAAGAAGGTTTTCTTAGTATGCTGGCAGGCCTTGCTGTTAAAGCTTTACCTATGTTACCAAAGTCAGCATTTCCTTTATTAATGGTAGGAGCATTGTCAGGTCCTGCATTTTCTGGTGTACAAAGCATCATTAGTAACAGTCTATACTTAAAAGAGCAAGTATATGTTTGTGAGCTCGAATCAAATGGGAAAATGCTTTATCTCGGACCAACCTCAGGTTATGGTATTGAGACTGCAGGTGATCATCTTTAAAGAAGGGGGGTTGTATGATGGTAAAGGTTTACTCTTGGTTTACTCTTTAAAAATATCCCAATCCTAATTTTTGGGGGGACACCTGATATATATCATGTAGTATGTTCAGATAGATTTCAGACTTGTCTTATTTTAATTGCCATAATATTTCTGTTTTACTAAAATTTTATTCTTATGAAACTCACCCTGAAAATATTCTTAAGATATTCTTACTAAATTAGGCAATTTTCACCCTGATATTCTTATAGAAGCTATTCTTATAAAAAGAAAAGCGTGCATAGACGTTTTCCATGACTCAAAGAGGTATTTTTACAAGATCTTGAGTTTTATCTAAATCTACATGCTAATTACATTGGATATTCTGGAAAACACAATTTTACTCTAAGCCTTACAAAAATAGCTAAAAATTTCGTCTGGTCCTTAACGATGTCATTAAATTCTGCTGATTCATGATTACTCTGCTCATGGAATCTGATACTTTCAGACGACAATTACTTAACACTTTACAATCACAACAGAGATCAAACATATACCCACGTAAACAACCTGTGAAAATTGTAAAAGAAATACATTGAAGATGAATGACTTATTATTTGAAATGTGGTCTGTGTACCTCTTCTTCTGGGCAAGAACAGCACAGCCCCTTTTCTATTTTGTGGGTAAAGTACAGGATACAAAGATAGCAACAAGAAGTCCATTTACCATGAAACTACCACTTTTGTGTTTTGGTAGTAAATAATACAAACAAAACTCTCTCTCAACAGCACAAAACTACCTTATCTTAAATTGTTTTTGTTATTCTTATGTCCCGAACTCTTCTGTGTCTGATACCAACTCTTTCCTTTTGTCTCAAACTTTCTAATTATAGTGACAACTTACAATAGGAGGCTTTTTTCCTTGTGGTGGGTTTTTATTTTTCAAAATGTGAACGAATAACGTTAGTTGATAACATGAGTAAGTGACTTTGTGATTTTCCTAAATAATTAAAATTTCAATTAAAATTAAAACAAGTTACTTACCAATAATAACCATGGTCATTGGTAATGCAAGCAAAATCATAAGCGACGCAGTGCAGCCAACTACAAAAAAACAAACAACAAAAAACAACAATTTCAGTGTTTGTACAAAAGGAATGGTTATATAAAAAACTACCAAATTGATAAAAAAAACCTGATACAAATGAGTGTATAATTAATATTTAAATGTACTTAATGACTTCTTATCATTATTATTCTGTCTTCTCCATATTGTCACGGAGTGTCACCAGAATGTTTCTTCTTCCTAGAGTTTGACTCTGGGCATTTATCACTCAGTGCTTTTGACAAATTCAACAAAAAAAGGTTTTTAATCTATAAGAGGGAATTTCGTCTTAAACTTACATGCTGAGAGAGTTTGCTACTTCAACTAATTCTCTGCATGCAATTATTTCAATTTTTACTGTTTCATTAATCGATGTTTTATTTGTCGTATTCATTTTTTGAAAAAAGTTAAATAATAACAACCATTCTGTGATATTGTCCAATACTTTTGTAGTTATATTAAAAGGTATAGAATGTACTTTCAAAATTATATATATGCAGTGCATGTAGTGGAATTCTCCTACGTCGGCGGCTTCTAATCGAGGGAATTTCCTATTTAATAAAAAACAAAATGATGCAATGCAAATAAATAATACCGAGGATAAAAAAAGTAAAGGAAATAGACTATCAAATGAAGGAAAATACTTTTCTAATGCTATTTTAGCAACTTATTTATGGAATATGGTATTCCAACACATTTCCCAGTACTGGCTGAATAGTTGATCACTTCCTGAGTGATCATTAACATGTATCGAGGAGGTTTCCAGCTCAACCCCTCACAGAACCAATGGCAGGTCCGTTTCCAATCTCTTTTTCTGTTTTAAGCAAAGGGAATATGATAGTGATCTCCTTTTCAGGGAGAGCATTGATATTATCTCTGATCATTAAAAGGAACTTGAAAACGAAGGGGCTAATTGTAAATGAATTTTGTTCCTTACGCCACATACTCAGCTACTGTTTTGTTGCTGCCAAGCAACGAAGATACACAAGGTGACACAACTTGGTGCTGAACAAACTGTGTACCGTATTTCATCAATTCTTCCTCCTTCCATGAAACTGTTGGGAGATGGCCATGGCTATGTGGACACGGACACACTTTTCACATGCATAAAGTGATCAAATTTGTGACGTCACTCAAAATGTACGCCTTCGATCTGACAGTGTGTTTTGAGAAGAAACTCATCATATCACACGAGTACAAATCCACTCGTTACAAATACCTGAATGAACATATGAGCGATAACAGTAAAATATCGAACTCATTGACCTTTCATCTCTTGATTTCTATACAAAAGATATGGGAGGTTTCAAAAATCTTTTAAACTTTAAATCTTGATAATACGAGAATTGTCAGAAATTACAGAGTCAGCTATCAGATTTTCGTATTACATACACAACCGTCGATTCAAGGATTGGGCTTCAACGGAACAACTCCTCTTTGTATAGATGTATGGTCAGTTAATTTGCCCGTCCTGTACTTAAGAAAATACCGCTTATATTATTATTATTATTATTATTATTATTATTATTATTATGTAAGATTTTCTTTTGGTTTGCAATATATACAATTACCCACCGAGTCACCCCGGTGACCTAAGGTGGGTAAAGGTTTTAAAAAGAATGGGACAAGTTTAATGGAGATAAAATTCAAATTGTGAGAAATTTACGGAGCATATGAGCCGTGCTAGTAAGGACGATTTTCTGAATTTCTTGGAGCTTATGTTCGCCTGGCACTTTCGAGATGTATTTTTCAGTTCCTTTCTTGATCATTCCAAGTGCCCCGACTATGACCGGCACAGTCGTGGCTTTTAAGTTCCACATCTTTTGTATTTCAATTTCCAGGTCTTTATATTTGCTTAACTTGTCAAACTCCTTAACTGCGATATTATTGTCAGAGGGGACACTCATATCAATTAGTGTACACAGTTTGTTCTTTTTATCCTTAATGATGATGTCAGGTCGATTTGCCTGAATAGTGCGGTCTGTATG
>RDPX01000465.1:419351-462658 GCA_003991215.1 Morbakka virulenta | reverse complement strand
GTTTTCTCGTCCGGCAGGTGAATACTATCTCCCTGTGCGGGCTGTCATGCTGGACATGAACTTTGTTTATTATTATTATCATTATTACGATGATGATGATGATGATGATTATGATGATGATGATGATGATGATGATGATGATGATGATGACGATAATGATAAAACATGCTTCACAACGTTTGTGTACTTCAGTCCTTTGAATATAAGGAGATCAAGGTATTATCCCGGGGTCCAAGTCATGGATAGAAAATGTGAAGTTGCAAGAAGCGCAGTTTTCTGCAGTTCCTCCATTCTAATATTACCAGGTTTTTCTTCAACATACTGATTTATTCCTTTTCTTGTAAGCACAAGAGTTCCTATTACAACTGAAATGAAAGTTTGCTGATTCCTATTTCGAAATCTTTGTATTTTGCAATCTTCTCGACCTCTTCTGTCGCAACATTTCTTTCTGATGGCACAGCCATATAAATTACAGTACATAATTACCTTTGATTAAGATATCCGGTCTGTTTGCTTTCTTTGTCTATGTTAACAGGGATATCCCACAATACCGTAACATCATTCCCTTCAGTAACTTTGTTTGGTTTAGGTTCATACCATTTGCTAGTGACTTGAATCTGGTAGTACTTGCAAATATTCCAGCGAATAGTGTGTGGCTTCTCATGTCTTTCTAACTATTCCTTTTTTGCTAGAAGAGGGTGAGCCTAATATAATGTACTTCGCACTGTCGTTAAATTCATAGTATAATCTACATTTCGGGTCAGTGTCATTTTTGATAAATTTGTGCTGATAGTATTGTGTTGCTAAACTTTGATCCGGTGCAGCTGTCACCAAATCTTCTGTCTCCGCTTTCAACTTGAGCTTTGCAACCGTTTATGTATCAATTATTTGTCAGCATCTGCTCTGTCAATTCTCGCAGGGTACTGTCAAGTATAGACTTCTCTTTCCATCTCTCTTTCATGCTGATCATAATCTGTTTCTTTTGAGATTTCACTTTCTTTGTAATTGGCATGGCTTTTTCATTTTCAGTACTCTCCATTTGTAATCCTATTTCCCTTTGAAACTTATTAGCTTCTTTCTGAATCGAATCTTGTCCTTTTCATGTTTGTATACTTATTTCAACAGCTTGTCTTCTGTTTCATTCAGGTGCGTTTCTAAACCTGTAGTGTTTGTTTTGTAAGTACATTCTAATTGAATCAGATCAAGGGAGAATGGATCGCAAATGTAGAAATCATCCTGACAGGTTCTTTTATATATGAGGTAATGTGATTCTCCCTGGTCGCTTTGAAAAAATAACTGATTTTGTGAAGAAGGCATATCATGGTAAGTCAAGCCATTTGCACCCCATATTAGCATACTTGCGTGACTGGAGGAATAACAAAAGTAAAAGTATGCCATTTGCTGTTTCTATGGTGTGGTGAGAGGGTATTTCCACCTCCTTTTTGTTCCATTAAAATTAATAAATGAGGCAGTAAGCAATGCTGGATACCAGGTTGGGGAGTGAAATTTCTTGCAGATTATATAGAATATGCGAAACTCGCACATTCGCAAATTTTATTACTTGCAAAATTGTTATTTGTAGCACCTGCAGCCAATGCATTAAATGAGAGAATATTTTCGGTTCTCAAACCAATAAAAACGTATTTGTCATCAGCCATGGGCAATAATAATCTCTTGAATTATAACATGATTTGAATCAAGATTCTAATATTGATCCCACTTTATGAAAGAGTTTATCTTAAAGGATGATAAGGTGAAATGCGTGCTTGGGGTGAAGTCATAACTTTTTAATAAAATAAATTTTCTTGATGAACATATTTTTATGTCAGCTTTACTTTTAATTCCTTGGGTGTTTTTCATTACCATGGCTTCAGATATAAATGTCTTCCCATTTGTCATTTTCCATCTGTCGCTCGTATTCCAAAACCTTCAAGTTTTGTCCGTTCAGCTCCTTGTCGAAGTCAACTGTTTTTGTTTGTAAGTGCCATATTGAACGTATGATTATTTGATTACCTCGGATAAATTACAAATGGTCACCAAACACCAAAGGTCACCTTTTGTAAAATTTTTAGTGGTGTGAATATAATTTTCAAATAAATTTAACAGCTTTTACATGTGCTGGTTAAAAAATTCCAAAACGTACAATATTTCAGTCGTATTTAGGCGCAATTATACGCTGCAATAGCAAATCCACCCCTCACCCCACTGGGTGCTAAGAACTCCAACTCATCAACCCTCTCAGATCATCCCAAAGTGTGCGTGTGTGCAAGGAAGGGAAGGGGGGGGGAAATATTTCGTTGAGGACTTGGGTCTTAAAGGACTCTGCCACAAAAGATGCACATTTCTACCACCCAAAATCACAGGCTATTGAAAAGCTGACTAACCCCTTGTCAGATAATTTGCATACTTATCTTGTTGGGATACAAACATTCCATTTTACAAGGGCCATCACATTTGTTCTGCAGTCAATGGTTGAGGCACAATGGTATTTTACAGTTTATGAATATGAATAAATGTAGAGAGATTTCTAAAACTAAGTTCTTACATTTAGGGCTGATATCGAAAAGCTGTTTTCAAAAAAATAAGTTTCCTCAAATGAGTCACCTAGTCAAGGCTCAACATCTGCCAGGTTATTTTGTGATCCATGGGAAGTTTAGTGGAGCTGTTACCTTCCACCTGTTCTTCGTTACATTACGAATCCTCTTCTCCAGTATATGGTTCTACAATTTTCTTTGCTCTTTTCATTTGTGAATGTGCGATGTTCTTGACTTTGAAATGAAATTGTTGTTCCACAGTGGGTACAGTCCAATATATATATATATATATATATATATATATATATATATATATATAGAGAGAGAGAGAGAGAGAGAGAGAGAGAGAGAGAGATGGTTATGACAATCAGAAACAGGGAGCTAAGACCTATTCAATGCAGTCCAGCAGAAACCAGAGTTGTGAATAACCAGTTTGGAACATAGTGAAGTTCTTGAGAAGTCTGTGTAAAAAAATGTACATCTAAGAAGTATGCATGCAAGTTTTCATTTCATTCCTAATGTAGAGTTGAGTTACAAACTGTCGAACCTGCACAAAACAGAACAGAACAATACAAGAAACATGGCTTCAAATGCCAATACCCCTGAAGGAGTTTCTGAAGAAATTCAATTTTTCAAATCTTAAAAGAGCAATAAAGGCATCTGACCCATTTTGGCTTTTTTCCACTTTTTGTGGTTTGATGGCATTAAAACAAAACTGAGTCATAAACGAAATCAGTATTTTTGTTATTGTATTCAACAAAAACACTGATGCTCGTCAAATGCTAGTCAAACGTATTCACACAAAGTTAATCAAAAGAATTATAAGAAATAGTACAAATTGTACTTACAAACTTAACAGGATGGAAAACGAAATATCTAAAACAAAATGTTCCACAACGAATGTTTACCATCATTCAAGCTTTTCTTCTTTCCTAGTCAGTTCCAAACTTTAGAAGCAAGAAAGAAGTGGTGAAGAATATTGATGAAGCAAGGAAGTAAAAATAAAACGAAATCAATACCGTGTAAAAGTGATAGAGTGTATTCCTTACATTTTATAGACGGTGAACCGATTTTTCCAAGCCTTGGCCCAACATTAAATTTGGATTATCAGGTTCCATGTAAAAAGACCCAGAAAGAAATTGTTTCGAAAACCACTCAATACACACAAATAATTGAATTCGGTGGAAAAAGACATTATTGACATTGAGAGGGACTGTAAAGCTGACATAGAAAATAACATAATTAAAATGCAGCAAGAAGATATCTTTTCCCCAATTGGACTTTTTGTTCTGGCCATTCGCATTGTGCAACATCAGGAACAATATCTTTTTGATAAGTGTGTAAATCAAGCAGCATTGATCAAGCCCTTGATAAGAAAATTGAATAGTTAGAGCAGAAGAAATTGAAAACTGAAAGTTTCTACAAATGAGACCGCACTATTTTCATAGACAAAAATTAACATGGATCTAAAAATAAAATTTTTACTGGCTTTTCATCAATAGCTAAATTTTATGTTATTTTTAAAATGCTGGGACCATATTTACTTAGGATATGATACAGGAAAGGCCCAAAGACAGGTAGTAAAGTAGTATGCCAGTGCTTTACACTTACTGTCAAAAGTTTTGAAACTAGTTCCACTCTTCTTCCAGTAATTTTCAACCCACATTGTTTTAAAAAATTCTTCAAATCTTTAACTTCCATAGCAGAAATCAAATGGTAATCTGTTTCAAAAATATTGTGGCAAGTGATATATTTGATAACACTATCAATTTGTGGCTTACAGTTACTTGTTTCAACTTAGAATGACATTGTCGTTTGGACAAACATTTCCCTCCATAAACTTGGGTACAGATTCCAATTTTTAGATAATGTATGATGATGATGATGATGATGGTGTATTGCTACTGCAACATTCATTTTTGAACAATAATACAATATCGACTTACAGACAAAACAGATTAGATGAATAAAGTTGGTCAAGGAGATGGTCATGGTAAAAATGGAGACAACGCACATGCAAATGAATAGCTGGGCAGGTGTCCATACAATAAAAGGCAAGCTCAGGAATGCCAGCATTTGAGTAAACTTTAGGAGTGAGAACCATTGGAGAGAAATGCAAACAGGCATGCTTGAGGTGGTATGGACACATGAACAGACACAAAGCTGAACATGTGACAAAGAGGGTTTGGCATGACAATATATTGGGAAAGGAAGGGGGGTAATCAAAGAGATAGAGGCAGATAGTGCAAATTGAGAAGATTCAACAGATAAACCAAAGTGGACATCATTGGTTCAGCCAGCAGCTACCCTGCAGAAAGCTGAAAATGCTTGCACAGGAAGAAGAGGAAGAAAAAAAGGGAGAAAAAAAGAAGAAGAAAAAAAGAAGTTTCATTTCCCTTGATGTTTCTGTGATATTTGTATCTCAAACAGTATCAAATTTCTAGAAAAACCTTGAAGATCTTAACAACATATTCATAATCATAATACCAACAGAAAATTTGAAAAAACCTTTACAATTTTTTTCATAGAATTTTGATAAAAAATATTAGGAAATAAATGTTGCATCAAAGTTGATTTGAAGAGTTGTATATTGTACCCTTAGTGTCACATAGTTACACCAAAAACTTCATCTTTTAATCCTTATGTCAAATGAATTTCATACAATTATACCTCTACTTATTCACAATGATACTGTTTTGTATTAGTCATTCCATGACAGCATTGATACTGCTAAAACAGATGTACTCCCACACAAATCTAAACACTAAAGCGCTGATATAATGTTATAAAGGAATTTCTGTAAATAATTAATCATACATCATTTTAAATAAATAGCAATAAGATAGTATGAAAATGAGTTGTCCATAGGAATAGAAGGAGGCAACTACATATTAATCAAAATAGAAATTGTCATCTCTACTAATCAAATTTCTCTGATCCTATGCATTTCTCCTGTACTGTATACAACACATGTGTGATTGATTAAGGAACAAAACTTTGTTTAAATTGTTTAAATCTGTGTGAGAATGGATCCATTTTGGTAGTTTCAATGCAGACACAGAATGACTAATGCTTTAACTACCATGTACCATACCAAATATACCATGGACCCTACGTTCAAAAATAGATCACTTTTGAAACCCAGCCATTTTTTGCAGTGGATATTATATACATAGAAAAGAACAGTACATTGCATGCTGACTTGTTTTATATGCATTGTTAAATACATGTAAGTAAACACCACTTTAATAGATAAGTAGCCATACAACATGCTACCAAAACCAGTATGGATACCACAATATTCATTCCTCTACACATAGGAAAGATGTTTTAATTGCACTTAGATATCCTTGTTATATACTCAATTCCAAGCAAAGTGACAATTATCTTTCTGCAAGTCTTAACAAAATTAAAAGTTAATTAAGAAATACCACATTATATAAAAATTTCATGTGTCTGTGTGTCTGTCACAAGCCTGTTAGAGGTTACTCTATGCAGCAGTCAATAGTTTCTTTAAAATTATTTCTATAAACACAGAAAAAACACCTACGTGTTCCTGCAAACATTTCCAGAGTCTGTTTAAGGAAATCAAATGAACTATCTGAAGTGTCTTTTGCATCTTTAAAATGTCCAAAGATGGATTCATATGCTGGTGGCAGAGATTCCTGATCCCAATTTTGATGTTCAGATTCTTTATCATTATCAGTGCTTTTACTTGTTGCAGCTTTCTCATTTTCAGGTAGCAGTGAGAGAGACTCAGTTCTTGATAACATAGAGCTCTTTTCCTAGCATTAAAGGTGAAACAAAAAATATTTATTAAAAAACTCTAAAGCAGGTGCAGGATATTTATTACAACATGGTTTACTTACCCCTTTAAAATTTGTGGTTCCTGATTACTGGGGTTGAATTGGTCATGACCTTCCTCTAGTCCTCTTGGTACAATGCAAGGTCCTTGTTATGTTAAGAATGCTCATCTATCTCTCTACTTTTACCTTGTCAAGCCATGTTCTGCAAGGTCTTCCTAAATATTGCTTTCTCTTGATCTCACGATCTCTTATGTCTGCAGCACATCTCCTTCCTTTCTTTTCTTCATGTGACTGAAATATCTCAACCCCTCAGTTCTCATCACATCACAGATCTGTAGCACTCCACACCTCTCAATCACTTCAGCACTCGTGACTTTGTCTTGCAGTCTGACACCTGACAAATACTGGAGTATGTGTTGGTCACAGCCCACCAGACCACTCTGTAGGTGCTGGGTGAGTGGCCAGGTTTCTGATCATACAGCATCACTGACCTAGTGCAAGCCTTGTACAGTCTGGCATGGCTGCTAAGCAGTATTGGTTTATTAAAGTGCAGACTGGCAATCCTATGCCATTTACTCCAAGCTGCACCCATCCTCATACATACTGCTGTCCCACTCCTCCTTCCCCATCAAAAACATCACCAAGACAAGTGAAAGATTTGACCGCTTCAACCACATCCTTCAGTCTTGCTCCAAGCATGATGTGCTCCTTTTCTCTCACACTAGCATCTCTCTACATGCATGCAAGACAGATGAAGACGCCTATACATCCAACATTTTGGAGGCCATAGCAGTGATTGTGTACCCACTTTGTACATTGATGCAGACTTTCACCAAATCCTACAACCCTCTCTTTTTGTATGCACTGGTACTCCACTGAGAGATTCTTTGCACCCTCTGTCCATTCAAGGGCTGCTCAGGACTGAGGTCCATTTGATTTATATGCACTGGGCTCCAAACTTGCTCTGGAACAACAGAATTAGCTCACGGGCTGGGGTGATTACAACAATGCTTTACTGTGAATAATTAACCTTGGTTTTCTAGTTAACATTAAGGCCCATATACGTACCTAAACAGGCTCTCAATATTCTGCAAGTGACCAATGAACAGTTTTCCTAAAATTTCTGACAAAGAAATTTCCCCATTAGGTCCAAACCAAAATTTCTGACAAAGAAATTTTCTCATTTTCACATAACTAAAATCTGTTAGAGTTTAGTTAAGTCACACATCAAAATATGGGTTTGTAAATGACAATGACCAAAAAACAAAAAAAACAAGGATAAATTGCCAACCACTTGAAGTTCCATTAATTATTCCTGTATTGCAAGGGGTCATAATGAAAATAAGGTCTTCATGATCTGTATTATGCTACCCCTGCCACCGTTTCTCTAGATTACCATCCCGCCTGTTTGTTTTTGTTTCTGTTTACTCTTATTTTTTAACTATTTTGGATAACATCATGTATTAGGTTTTTAATATTTACCTTTGAACATTTGTGTTTTTTTGTTAGTGGCGAATTAATACATACATACATGCAAAACACAAAATCCACTGTCTTAGACTGGCAGGAATTGGGTGTGATTTTGGCTTCAACAATGTTGGTGAACTCTCTGATCATCAAAAATTCATCCTTACCTACATGGTGATAAGTTCAGGGATACTATTTTAGAGTTATTTATTACATATGTCATTAGCTGGGATTCAACAAGCTTACCAGATGAGTTATTAACAAAGAATTGAAGTGCTTCATTACTTGGTACAGGCCTGCAATTTACTTTATTCCTGTCACTAAAATCCTGATTTTAGTTCCAGAGATGTTGATACCTTTCCTGTTGGTGGCATACTGGAGTGCAGTGGTCACCAATGCACTCCAGTATGCCATGCTGCAGCATTGAAACAGCCCGGGGAAAGTTACCGAAGTAGCCCCTAATAATGTGTACCTGTTATGGAACATTTAATGACTTCATTTTTATACTTTTCAATAGACACCAAATACATAATGCTTGGAAAGAGAAATCAGCTTCATGGAAAGAGATATTACATGACAGATGTGTCAGGTTATGAACAATATCACCAATATATTATCTGGCACAGTGGTTCTTAGGTATCTGTGAAACAGGAAGTTCCTCTAAAGATACCCACAAATCCAACAGTGAAGACCACAGCAAAATATTTTCACCATCTCATTCTACAGTGGCTTGTCACCTAACACAATTTCAAACCCCTAATTGATGTACCAACATTCACTCATCATTCATTATCCCTACCACTTGAGCTGCCTACCAGATCATGAAAGACACCACTTGCATAGCAACCTCTGCAGGCTATGGCTACATGACCCAATTGAGACTTGGGTCCTGCATCTCCAAAAAGGACTTTGTTTGGTTGTCCAACTGGGTCACTCCTGTTTATTGGAGAATCACACCATCCTTGAGTTCTTGGATAAATGTAACTACTTCCAAATGATGTTTCTTGCCTGAAAAATGATTATAACCATGGTAAAATAGGAAGTACCTTTACATCCAATCTTACAGGTTCAAAAAGTTTGAATATGTTGTTTCTGTTGAGTTTACATTTTAGACTTAGTTCAAGTATTTAAATCTCTAAGCAAATTGGTAAGAAAAATCTACTTTTGTATTGTAACTAAATGTAAATTCATATTCATTATTACTTTATGTATGGCAGTGGATCTTCACAGTTTTTCATCTGATTTATATATTCACAGATTAATCATACCATGTGGTCCAAATGACAGAGTATTAATTAGAAACAAGTCAAAATGAGAAAAGTTATGAAATACAGAAAAGTTCTATTTTATTTTCACCTTGCTTGCAAATTTGTTCACTAATATGGTAGGTGAAAAGTGTAAATATGTATTATTAAAGATGTTTTTTATTTCCCAGATAGCAAAAACACAAAGATACTTTCAAAGTTTGTGACTTTGAGAGTATCAAAATACAATTACATTACTGTTTTTGCATGGTCGAGAAGTAATTAAAAAGTAATTTCTTAGATTAAATTGGTTCATGTTGCACATTGATTGTTTGTACTCAATTTTACAATTCCAGGCAATGTAAATAGGAAATTGAAGGAATTAAATTCCAAAGATATATGCTTGAAATCATTTGGATTAATATGTCTTTAAAAATGAAAGGAATGCAATCTTCTTGATATCAAAATATGTCAGAATCTTTAAATAGCCATCAAATCTGGCTATTAAGATGTCTGGCTGTGAAAATTTCAGGAATTACCTCTCTTGTGGATGCATTAAAAATTTGAGGACCATTGGAACAGGCCCTGTTAAACTCGTGTGCATTGACACACAGGAAGACTGTAACAGGTCAAACCCAGCTAGGAAATGTTTGGAATTTGGATTTGTGCCTACCAGTAAATTAGCCTACACATACGTAACAACACTCTCAAGAAAAATGGGGTCACGATGTGCTTCATAGCAAAGAAAAAGTAATTCCTTACTTATATTACAGTCGGACACTTAACTGTGTAGACAACTGAACAGACCACAAGCAACTTTGCAGCAGACTTGAACTAAGATAGCATTACTAAAAACGGTAAACGCTAAAATAACACCCTTCAGTCTAACCAAAAGACCCAGAACACTAACTAAGAATACTTACCTTTCACATAGCAATCTTTTCAACTATCCAAAAATACACACTTTTTATAAGAGGATCAGAAGGTACTCGGTACGAGTTTTTATTCTTTTCTTTTTTAATTGTACAATCTACTAGGCAATTTTTTACAATTAATTTCTGTTAAAGAAAAACAGTTTACAATTTTTACAATTTTTTTAATTATTAAACAAACAATGATCAGTCTGAAACAACTGTACTATCTGATATAGGAACAATCAACCAGCCTGATTGTACGAATAAAAATGATTTTATATTGTCTAATACAATGGCATATTAAATTCTTCTAAACCGGAATCAGCATTTACACAAATAACAAAAGAGCAAAGTTGTAAAAGATTGACGCTGATATAATCAGCAATTAATGTCAGCCTTCATGCTGGTTTATTTTATGTTGGTCATGAATAATTTATTGTCTTTGACCTCAACTTTAGAATTGGAATCTTAATAGGTTTTCTACTGCTATCAAAGCTTGAAAGAGTAAAAGTCATTTTAATTAGATTTAGAGTTTTACAAGAAGTATACTATTCTGGTGTACTACTTCTAAGACTAGCATAGGCATCAAAGCTGCTTCAAAATTCACTGACAACTGAGTTGGAAGTCATGATCTTGCAACATAGAACAAACAAGACTACCTGTTCAAATCAACGTCGATAAAACTAAATGCCTTTTAAGCCCGAAATAAAGATAAAGTATCAAAGGAATATGGTTTTATACAAGTTCCCAACTTCATCATCACTGAAATCGTTCTATTCTACTTGGTGGCTATGTTCCTGTGTCTTGTTTCTTGTATCAATGGGCGGTCTTCTTTTCAACAAACAAAAAATCAACAAAAAAGAAATATCAAAACTTACCGACATCTTTGTAAAAGAATACAATCCATTATATCCTAGCTAATATTATAAACGCTTCTTGTACCCCATTCCCTTTAAATATTAGTTTGTAATACATCTTTTTTTAAGAAGTGGTTTCCAATAATTGGGGAAATTTTTATTTCAATGTTCAATTGCCACCATATTTCTTTGTTTTGAAAAGAAAAGAGACTGGGAACGAGTAAATTGTTCCTCTTATTGTTCTTTTTAAACACTTCCTGTTTACTTTGATGTGGCCAAAACATCAAAACAACATCAACATTTGTTTTGTTTTGTATTCAGGTTCATTGTATGTATTTTGTTAAAAGCTCTAAATTGTTGTTTGGATTTAAAAAAATTTGTAAATCCATCCAACAGGGACGGATTGTTTCAGCTGCTCAAGGTGTTGCTTTGTTGACCAAAATCTTCGTCTCCCAGTTCATTTGCAAATTAATGTTCAAGAGAGTCTTTTCAATAAACATTGCAGTGAAAACGTACGAGTTTCTTTTTGCTTGGAAGTGGGTTGCAGGTAAGGTCATCACTAAATGACAGAAAATCCACAAGCAAGATTTTATAAACTTAAAATCAACACCCCAATTATTTAGTCCCATAATCTTACACAAACGGTATATTACGAAGAAGGGATAAGAACAAAACTTTTTTCAAGGGCCCCCTATTCTTATTTTAAAGAGCAAAAACATCACTTTAAGAAGAAGGGCAAAATAGTGAGATATTTTCTATGTCTAGAAAATATTGTCAAGCGAGGTGATGCAAAAAATAGAAAGTTAAAGTAAGTGTAAATAGTGTAGTTCGTGAAGGGCATGAAGGCTTCAGCCTTGCCAAAGTTTTGGTAAAATGACAACAAATTTTAATACAAAAAAGATTTTTTTGTTGTTGCTTATTGTCTCGCAAAGAGCCTTCACATGGTTATGCTTGAAAAACAATATCCACTTAGGGCCTTCAGAGGACACACCTTAACAATTCAAAGGTATTGTGATCAGATTTTGTGCGTGCTTCGCCATAGAAATTTTCCTTTTGGATTCAATTTTAAAAGCACTTTTTAAAAATACATTTTCCAAGTACATTTTCCAAGTTATTGAATTCCATTTTTAATTAAACTTATATCCAGATTGGTGTTGGGGATTTTGCCCCAGACGCCATAAAGGCAAACTTTTCATTTTTGACTTTGGTTTTGTTAGAAATCACCTCACCCCTTTTGAAAAGTAGAGAGAGAGAATTACATTCATGAAAATATGTTAGCTTGATGAATTTTTACTGAAAAAAGAAAAGTTAAATACCACTTTAATGTTAATTCTATAATTCTAAATCAGATTCTTAAGATTTTCTAATAATATTCGTTCAGTTTTAGTATTTATAAGATTAAACTATGAAGTAACGATAGATCTAACATCGGACTTTCAAAATAGGTCTAATTTTTAAATTTGATAATATCAAGTCAATACGTAATAAAATATAAAATTAAATATTCAATAAATAACAATTGAATTATTTTTAGATATTTAGAGCAAACTGTAAATAGAAAGATTACAAATATTACAGACTAAATCAAATTTTTCTTCAATAATTATTTACCTTTGCAAATAAAAATAATTAAAAATAAACAAGACTTTTTTCCTACTAAGCCAATGGGAAAAGTTGTCTTAATTAGTATAATTAGAAAATAAAAAAACAAATAAAAAATCACAACTTCAAAGGTATTTAAAGTATTTATTTGTAAGCTCTACGCTGCAGCAGTATAGTAGTTGAGGCTACGAGCATTTTTTAAAAAATAATAATTTTTCAAAAAGTTGCCCGAAAACCTAAAATTCCTCTATTGCTAAACTACTTTTATTTATCATTTAATTCAGTTCATTCAATTTGTTTTTCAATTTATTATTAAATTTATTAATTAATTGAAAAATGTTATTCTATGTATAGCATAAGCTGAAAAATAGTTAATTTATTATTTCACATAATGTTAACAATCATTGAATTTAACCATTGAAACACAGTAGTATATATTTGCTACCAACAATCTAAATCATAAGATAGCCATCAATTATCAATATTCATTTTTATAAATGAACTTTATAGTAAAGTTTGTAAAATAGTTTTACTTTAATTGTCAATAATATTTATTTCTTTTTAAAAGTAGAGGTTGAAAATTTATGAATGTCTTACACCTGTTAATGATAATAATTATGGAGTTAACCATTGAAACACAGTAGTATATATTTGCTACCAACAATCTAAATCATAAGATAGCCATCAATTATCAATATTCATTTTTATAAATGAACTTTATAGTAAAGTTTGTAAAATAATTTTACTTTAATTGTCAATAATATTTATTTCCTTATAAAAGTAGAGGTTGAAAATGTATGAATGTCTTACACCTGTTAATGATAATAATTATGGAGTTAACCATTGAAACACAGTAGCATATATTTTATGTTGACAACTTAGGTCTTTAAAATAGCTATCTTTTTTAATAATCTCACTTGCCTTATCACGGGAGCGCGACAAATTGCTACAGACAGATTGCTACAGAACATAATTGCTACAATATGGATTTGCTACAGTCACTTTCTGCTACAAATAAGAAATGCTACAAATAAAATTGCTACGAGACGGTATTGCTACAGGCATACTTTGCTACAAAAAGAAAATGCTATTGATACACTAGCAGTACAGAATAATGCTTGGACCGTTTTACATAACTACGAAGTAATGTTTGAACACGCATTGCNTGTTAATATCTTATTCGTCTCTTCAAATATTTTCAATATATTGTCTCATTAATTAGGATGCATATCCATATGGTATTTTGTATTGATAATTAAAAGCAGATTAAGAATGTGACATCGTCTTTGATAAAATACTTTTTTAATAATTTTAAATCTAATACGATCAATATATTCATTAGCATTTTTATAATCATGAACGGAACTACATTCAAAGCATACAATCATACCGTCATCATCCATTAATTTCTGTTTATCACAACAATAATTTTTTTAATTTTCATATTCAACCATTTTTTGATTACAAAAATCACATATAATTTCACCCATATCAATTAAATTCTTGTGTACACCATTATTACTAACCCTTTTCCATTCCCACTTTACTATTAATATATGATTAAACTAACAATGCTCAATGGAACATAGACCAAAAATTGACCAATCCAAAAAGTTGGTGTTATATTTTCAGTAATAAATAACAAAGCCTCTAGATTTTTTATAGTTAGTGTAGAATTTATACATCCAAATAGTCTTTCCAGCGCATGCATACAGCAACTATTACCTGGTCTTATCAAACCTATCTCTTGATTACACATATTTACAAATATTACAAATATTGCTTCTATTATTATTAATTTGTCTAAAAAATGATATGACAATAACTGATCAATCACAGCTGATTTGAATATTTGATCATTAAAATTAGGACGAAGTTCTTTTGTAATATGAAAAGTGTCTTTCAAATAGTTTAAAGAAATTTTAAGATTCATTTTACTATACAGTTTAAATAAAGTGGAAGTTATTGGATAATGATGATCAATATTATACCAGTTTTCACACAAAATATGGTAATGTAATTTAGAGTCTTGATCTGAAATAACTCTATTTTTATGCAAAGCTTTATGGATTTTCATCACCAAAGTTCATTTTACTAGATCCTGGTGATGCTCTTGCAGTATAATTACATAGTTTCTTCCCGTTACACCATACACTAGATTTGTTTGCTCCTGCCCGTAGATTCCAATGAATAGGTAAAAAAACACCATTTATTTAATTCACCGGCAATTACTTTAGTTTGATAATTACCAACAGTTGCTTTATTATTAAGAATATTTGATCTAAGGATAATATAATCACCATATGTGTTATCTATCAAAAAACTCTGTTTTGATGAAAATATTATTAACTTATCCCAGCCTCTTTCGTCATGACGGAATAGAGGATTACTTACTATGTATGTGCCCTTGTGACTGTCTAATTTATAAACTGTTTATACTGATACCACCATTGACAGATCATCCCATTGATTTATCCAAGTATTTTCTGTTTAGATAATCAAGATTAACAGCATATTTACCAAGAACAGAAAACAATGTTGTTTCATACTCCATCCATGATATTGTAAAGGAATAATATCAGTGTATAACAGGTTTCTCATTTTCACGATCGAAAATCCCAATATTGATATTATATAGTATTAGGTTATACAATTTCAAAATAGCTTTTTATGAATTATTCATTGTATTCAATGGCCTCCACATCAAATACTCTAATGATACCATAATAGCTCTTGCCCATCAACCAAAAATATCTGCAGAGCACATTCATCGTTTCTTGATATTTTGAACTATTTTAAACATAGTTAAATTTCATTTTCTTACCCAGTGTCATGATTTCATCAAATACTGTCATCCCAAAACTATCAAAATGTAGGATTAAATCAGTCCTAATCAATATAGCAACCAAGTGAGTTACAGTTCCTTGGGAATCATCGATATTAATAATGTAGTTACCCTTTTCACTTTGATAAATAATCTTAAGTCTGGAGAATACACCATTGAAAGCTTTTGGTCAATTCTGAAGACCTTTACCAATCAGAGAAGTTAACAATAACAAAGCACTAATTACTACAAGAAGACTGGTTTAAAACTTCCAGTTTGTTGTTTGCTATTAAGTTTAATCATGAAATTAGTACTATTTTTAATTGCTTTCATAAGGCTTTCCTTTTGTACTTTTGTAAAATGAGACATATACGCGAGTATTTGACTGACCTTGCTCTTGTAGACAAAGAAATTTCCCTTCTTTTCTTTTCCAAGTATGCTATCCATTCTAAAATTACCTCAACTACATAATACCCCGCAACTTAGCCCTGGTATTAATTTTGATGCTGCTTTTGTCATAGCTGGTATCACTTTGGCAATAAAATCTATTAAACTAGAGAACAATGATTCTCCTTTGTGAACAACAAGACTAATTTGAGTTTTTGAAATATTAGTATCAACACCTTTTGAAGTATTTTTATTTTTTTTGATTCTATTAATTTGTGTCCCACTTATCATCTAATTCACTACTTGATAGTCTAAAAGTAATAAAATTGTATCAACAAGAGCTGTAGCAAGTTTTGCTTTTTGATTATCTGTAAAAGATACCCAATAACTTATGTATCCTGTCATATATTAGTAGTTTAGATAAAATATGTATGATTTATGATTAAAAACACTATTTGTGTAAGATTGTTTTACCATTTTTATTATCAACATGAAGCACTTCTTCGATGAGAACGAGTGAGTATAAGGAGTAAGGTTTGTTAGAAATACGAGATAAAGTGTATCTGAACTTAAGTTTTAGTTTCACCATTCTTTATCCCGGCATCTTGCTTACTCATTCAAAATACAGTATACCACAACTTGAATCTGAAATAAAAGGTGGTATATTTTATCCCTCTGAAAGAATGGAACCTGATAAAGAAGTAAATAAGACTGACAGAACACTTTTAGAATATCAGCCTTGATTTTTACAGTATCAACCGGACCCATATATTACCTTACAACAATTTCAGACTCTGTATGGTGACAAAAATTGAACTTTATTTCCAGCAATGTTCAAAGTATTATATACAAACATATTGCATAACTGATTATTGAATTTTTCTGAATTAAGTACAAATAGAAAAACATGATGAGGTTCCTGAATGCTTGCGGTGATCTTGAATGTTCATTGTCTTGACATTGTACTATCAGAAGTAACAATTGGTTCTTTCAGATATGACCAATTATGGCTCTGCAAGAAGATTGATAAATACTCTGCCTCATGATTTGCATTAAATTGTAGCCTCAGAACCCACAATACCATTCTATTAAGAATATATCTGCCTCTCTTAGTTACACAACTATCACGGAAGATAACATTATCACTTTCCATATTCACTTTCCAATATCACCCCGGGAATAGTAGTCCTTCAAAAGTTTATTATTATTATTATCTCTAATTTTTCTTTGCATTTCTTTTTTCTTCACCATTAGCGCCGAATCCAGTTCTAGTTCTTGGGTTCTGATGGGCAGTCAAAATCTAAATAATTGATAATACTTTTCGTAGGATATGGGCAGACCCTAGTAGAAATGCAATATCTTTTGCAATTCGGTAACGTTGATGTTTCCAGGAACTTTGCTGATTTGCTTGTCATTGTCTTTCTTGATTACTCCTAGTGTTCCGATCACAACTGGCACAATTAATGTCTTCATTCCCCACATTCTTGTAATTTCAATTTCCATATCTTTATACTTGGAGTGTTTCTCTTCTACTTAAAGGATGTATTCCGATCAGAAGGTACTGCCATATCAATTAACAAACATGTTTTTTCTTTCTTGTTCTTAATAATAATATCAGGTTTGTTGGCTTTGATGGTTCTATCAGTGTGGACTTACATATCCCAGAGGACGGTAACTTCTTCGTTTTCTATAACTGTAACTGTCTCTGGTTGGTGCTCATACCACTTGTCGATTGTTTTGATTTTGTACTACTGTAAGATCTTCCAGTGCATATATGCTGCGGCGTTGTTATGCCTTTTGATGTATTCTGTCTTGGCTAACTCGGGGCACCCATATAAAATATGGTCGATAATTTCGTCGTATTTGTTACATAATCGGCAGAGTGGATTGGTTCCGTCTTTCATGATTCTGTGATGGTACAATCGGGTGGTTAAGCTTTGATCTTGGGCTGCAATTATAAGCCTTTCAGTTTCCGCTTTTAGACCTGTCCCTTTCAGCCAGTCGTTTGTTTGCTTATAATCAACATCAGCTTTTTTTATTCTTGATAGATTCTGCCCGTGCACAGCTTTACTTTACCATTTCTTCATAATTTTGTCTTGGGATTTGGTTTTTGCATGTTGTTTCACTCTTTTAGCGAGCTTAGGTACTGACTGGTTCTTTTCCTCAATCTCATTCACATTCAGCTCTTGTTTAAATTTGGCAGCAAAACTCTTTATCGAGTAAGACTTCTTTCTATCTTCGTGCTGGCTTACTAACTTCAGAAATTGAGCATTGGATTTTTCTAAATATGTTGCCAGGCCAATTGTTGTTGTCTTGTAAGTTGTTTCAACTTAAATCAATCCTCTACCACCAGATGATCTTGGTAAATACATTCGGTCTACATCTGATTTTGGGTGGTACACTCGTTCTTTAGTAAGCAGCTTTCTCGTTTTTCTGTCCAGATTCTTGATACCTTCAGCTGTCCAGCTGATGATATTATAGCTGCAAGTTACGACTGGTATAGCTACAGTGTTATTCGCTTCGATCTTGTTGATGGCATTTAATTCACTTTTAAGGATCAGTCTTATTCTTCTATAATACTCTCTTCGGATCATTTCCTTCATTTTCGAGTGTTGAATTCCATCACCTTCATTTATTCAAAGGTATTTATAATTTCCTTCTTGGTCCAACTCCTTTATGGTGGTATCTTGATTAAGAACGATGTTGGATGTTTTCGTTAGTTTCCCTTTGATGAAGGTTGCTTTCGCGCATTTTTCCAGTCCAAATTCTATCTTCATATCATCACTGAATGATTTCACTATGTCTTGCAGTTTCTTGAGTTGTTCATCATATATCCATTTAATGAGCTATTACCAACTGTTCAGTTGGTAATATCTCATTCTCTTCAAGAAATGGTAAAGTTCCTTCNCAGGCCAATTGTTGTTGTCTTGTAAGTTGTTTCAACTTAAATCAATCCTCTACCACCAGATGATCTTGGTAAATACATTCGGTCTACATCTGATTTTGGGTGGTACACTCGTTCTTTAGTAAGCAGCTTTCTCGTTTTTCTGTCCAGATTCTTGATACCTTCAGCTGTCCAGCTGATGATATTATAGCTGCAAGTTACGACTGGTATAGCTACAGTGTTATTCGCTTCGATCTTGTTGATGGCATTTAATTCACTTTTAAGGATCAGTCTTATTCTTCTATAATACTCTCTTCGGATCATTTCCTTCATTTTCGAGTGTTGAATTCCATCACCTTCATTTATTCAAAGGTATTTATAATTTCCTTCTTGGTCCAACTCCTTTATGGTGGTATCTTGATTAAGAACGATGTTGGATGTTTTCGTTAGTTTCCCTTTGATGAAGGTTGCTTTCGCGCATTTTTCCAGTCCAAATTCTATCTTCATATCATCACTGAATGATTTCACTATGTCTTGCAGTTTCTTGAGTTGTTCATCATATATCCATTTAATGAGCTATTACCAACTGTTCAGTTGGTAATATCTCATTCTCTTCAAGAAATGGTAAAGTTCCTTCAGTGAGTATGGATGCTAAGATTTTGTTTATTGTTGGTAAGCAAGCAATTGGACGACCGTTCTTCGGATTTTTGGTTTCTTCGGTTTTAGGAAGTAGATAAGTTAAACCTTCAGTCAGCCAATCGGGTGTTTTTTCAGGGTATTTTAAGATGTCATCGTAGGCTGTAGTTAATTCGTTATGTACGCTGGAGAGGTTCTTGAGCTAAAAATTGACTATTCTATGGTTTCCTAGTGCTTTCCAGTTGCTAGATTTCGTAATTGCAAGTACAGCTTCTTCTTATGTGATGTCTATCCATTTTTGTTGTTCTTGATTTTCGAACATTTTCTCTTAACCTTTGATCCATAGGGCTTCGCTATTATGGGTTTTGATGTTCTCCCAAATTTTATTCTAAAATTCTTCGACGTTCTGCATTTCTGATGCTTCACTGACCTCGATTGACTTCTTTCCAGGTTCATGGTAAAATCTCTTAGTGTCTTCTTAAAAGATCTTGTTTTGCCTGTAAAATTTGCTCCTCTTTTCAAATCTACGCCTTCTCCTAGCTTTTGCTTGTATTTGCTATTTAATTATTTCTTTTACTTCAGTAAGGTTTTGGTTTCTTCGGATGTTGTATTTCCTTTCTATATTCTTGATTTTACGTTCCTTCCCTCGGGAGCTTTTTTCTAGTTCAGAGAGAATGGAAAATTCCTTTCTCCTTGTTTCAACGTATTTCTCAATCGTCAGTTTCCAGGCAGGTAGTTTTCTCTTCCTGTTGGTAGTCATCTTTCGAGGTTTGAGATCAACTTCATCGGTGATGACAGCTTCAGCTGCATAAATTAGTTGGTTGAGTTCAGTTAGGTCAAAACCGGTATTCGAGAGCTTAATCTGATGGATTGCATTATTTGCTCGTTGAATTATCTTCTTCGTTTTATTGTCATTTTTTATCTTAGGTATCAGAGACCGTTCAGCCATATCTTCTTCTTTAAGTACTTCCCACTTTTTCAAGACGTTGTCTTTCATCTCAGTTATTACTTGTTCATCTTCAATAACATTTTTTCACTGGAGGTATATTTTACATCAACAGCAGTCTCAGTATTATCGGCTATAGCTGGGATACCGGGATCAGGTTCGTTGTACCCTGGGCTTGGTTCCTCCTGCTCTATTTCAGGTATTTGTAGATTTTCCCTTACTTTATCTTCAATCACTTAAAGTTCATCATAAGATAGCCTACGATTTCTTTCTATAACTCTTCTAACCGCGGCTAGTTTATAAGCATCCAAGTAGCTTCTCTCTGTAGGGTGCAGAGTTCTCCAGATGGTGTATGTCACTTTCGTTGTAGCTGTTTCTCTAGTATCTAGTTTGGCTAGATACCTTCTCCTAGCCTTTCCCAACCAAGGGTTACCCAACAGGGCAGGGGGAAAATGCATTTTAACCTCATACCCAGGACGGTTATTATTATTATTATTATTATCATCATCATATTTCCTTATCTTGCGTATTTATACAAATCTTTAACAGGTCACCTTAGTGACCTTTATTATTTTTTTTATTTTTATTATTATTATTATTATTATTATTATTATTATTTTGTTATTATTACTCCAAACATCTACCGTCATTGGAACTACCAACATATTAAGGAAGGTGCTTAACCTCTAAAGCTACTGGTCGGTAGCCGGGGTTAAGTTTTCTCGTCTGGCAGGTGAATACCATCTCCCTGTGCGGGCTGTCATGCTGGACATGAACTTTGTTTATTGTAATTATTATCATTACTATTTTATATGAAGTGGTTAATTAAATACAGCGTTTTGGGGGCGGAAAAATAGTAGATTACCTTAGGGAAGCTTATGCAGATAAATTGCCATTTCACCCCACCAAATAAAGAAATATTTATCAGGACTCGAATTATAGTCAAACCTCAGGATACTAAAAGCATCAAGTACGAAGTCGCTTTTCAATGAATAAAAGCTCTATAGAATTTCATTTTAGAAACATATGTCTAAAAGTGATGCTTTGATCACATCATCCAACAAAATGCTGTGAACAGCACATTAGTCGATGGTAAGGTGAACGACAGTGGAGGTAGAGAAGGACCCTGAACTATATGGGCAACAAACACAAGTCTAAGCTATGCATGACCAGTCAGACGAATAAATACACTATCTGAAATATTGGGCTACCATAGCAACCGACCTTTAGCTGAAAGACAAAGCATATTTACTGAAGTAAAGTAGGATATATTTTAGTAAATAACTTCATAACTCATAACAGTAATTGGGAACAATGAACAATGACTCCTTGTTTAATCAAGATTCTTAAGAGATCTTCACATATTTTAGAAATTCTTAAAAGAGATTCACTCATTGAGAGTTGTAAAGTTTTAAGACCAAAGTTTACCCATCACATCAAGAAAATAGATGAAACATAGCACTTCAAAATTTGACCTCAAGGGATCATAAAACTAAGAACTAAATCCTTGTATTATGATTCATCAACACGAAAATGCTAATTTCCTTTCCAAATTTAAATATCTATAGAACAAATCTCGATCTTCCACTTATCTTATCTGCTCATTTCATCTGCTTACTAGTTGAAACATTGCACCATGAAGTAAAGGGAAAGAGCCATATTTAATTCAGTGATGACAATTAAAAAAACATATAAACTTGAGAATGCAAATAAGTTTGACTCTCAGGAGAAAAGATACTTTTGTGACAAGGTGAGGTCCAAAAATAATTTGAAACAAACCTTTTAATATTGGCATTTTCACAAAGTACTTTTGTAGAATAAGAACCTTTCTGAAAGTTATGCCTTAATTTTGTCTAAAACCAAAGAGTCTTACCACGCAGACCTGTATACTTCTCCCATATTTTTTACGTCTTTCGCTTAGATTCACTATCTCCTCCTCCTCATGTGCCGTGTCCTTGCAGAACGTAGGCGGTCATGCTTCTCCACAGGATCCTATTCTTGGTCTTCTCCAGCATTTCCTTCTCGCTGACTCCGGTCCATGTTGACAAACTTTTCATGAATGTTGTTCTTTGTCTTCCTCTTCCTCTTTTACCGCAAATTTTACCAGTAACAGCCAAATTTTCCAAGCCTTCTTTTCTCATTACATGTCCTAGGAACGACAGTTGTCTCTTTCTGATGGTTTTCAGGAGTCTCCTGCTATAATTAGCTCGTCTTAGTACTTCATCATTACTAGTGTGTTCCGTCCAGGAAATTCTCAACATTCTGCGCAACATCCACATTTCAGTAGCGTTCAGTCTTTTCTCCAGGTCTGACGTCAGTGTCCAACTTTCACAGCCGTAGGTCAGGACAGGTAAGACATAGCAGTTGAGGATTCTCACCCTGGTATCTATGGAGATTGATCGGGATTTCAGAATCTTTGACATACGCACAAACACCTCCTTTGCCATAGCTACTCTTCTCTTTACTTCCGTTACACTTCTGCCGTCTGAATTAAGCATGCTTCCAAGGTAGTTGAACTTATTCACCTGCTGTATCCTTTCATTATCGATTAACAAAGGGCATTCGACTTGCTGCTGTTTCTTGCTGATCGCCATGCAAAAGGTCTTCTTTTGATTAATGCTTAGTCCTTTTCTTGAGCTCTCTTCCTTCACCATATCCAAGAGCTTTTGTAACTTCTGAGGAGAGTTTGCAATGAGTGTCGTATCGTCAGCGTATCTGATATTATTCATGTTATATCCTCCTATAGAAAAACCGCTTTCCTCTTCAATTGTTCTCACTATTTGTTCGCTATATAAATTAAAAAGGTCTGGAGATAGAACGCAGCCCTGTCTAACTCCTCTTTTGATGTTGCTGTATCTTCCAACCTCGTTCTTGATCTTAACTCCAGCCGTTTGTTCCCAGTACAGATTTCTTAAAACTCTTATGTCTTTCCCATCTATGTCTAGGGCTTGCAATGTGTCCAGCAGTGTTTCGTGTTTCACTTTGTCGAACGCTTTGCTATAGTCGATGAAACAGAAATAGAGATCTTGCTGCATTTCTATGGCTCTTTCTGATATCATTCTCATAATGAAAATGGCATTCTGGGTACCTGCATCTTGAACGAAGCCAAATTGTTGTTTGCCTATTTCTGGTTTGGTTGCTTTTCTTGTTCTTGCCATGATGACACGCATAAAGATTTTGGTTACATGACTTATGAGGCTGATAGTTCTATGGAGCTCGCATTCTGTTGCTCCCGGCTTTTTAGGTAAAGCAATAAAAATTGATTTTGACATATCTGGTGGAATTTCACCGCTGTCATAGATTTCGTTGACAAGTTCTGTTACTTTGTCAATTCCAAACTCCTCGAGTGCTTGGATCATTTCAATGCAGATGTTGTCTGGTCCTGCAGCTTTGTTTCTTTTCATCTTGGTAATGGCAGCTTTGACTTCGCTCTTCAGAATCTTCGGGCCTTCTATAGGTTTTCTGATGTTGGGTTTTTCTCCTCTTTCATCCAAGAACAGTTCATCAATGTATTCTGCCCATCGATCCATGATTTCATCTTTTTCCATCAGCAGAGATCCATCTCTGGCTTGAATACATTCGCTGGAAACACATGTTTTCCTACCGACAAGTGTGTTGATTTTCTTGTGCAATGATGAAGGGCTTTCTACTCTGCATCTCTCGATTTCCGCGCACTGTACATTTAGCCATTCTTCTTTTGCTTCTCTACACTTCTTTCTGATGTTTCGATTCAGAGTGTGGTACCGATCTGAGTCTTTATTTCTCACTTTCTGTCTTTCTTCCATCATTTCCAAGATTTCCTTTTTCATCCATCCTTTTTTCCGGTCCCTCTTTATCGGTGGGATCAGCTCCTTGGCAGTTTCAACCAGGGCTTCCTTCAGCACTTCCCATTTGCTGACTTGGTCACTTTCGAGAGCAGCAAATCTATTTTGCACTTCCACAGCATATCGTGTCTTCATTTCTGCATTCTCTCGTAGTAAGTTCCACTGCAGTTTTGCGTCTGGTATAGCATGTTTCAATTTGCGAAGGCGAACCTTGGTGGTGCATACTACTGGATTGTGGTCGCTGTCACAGTCTGCTCCAGGGTATGCTTTTGCGTTCTGAACTGAGTTCTTAAATCTATGATTGATGGTGATGTAATCGATTTGATTTCTTGTTCTGTCTCCCGGTTGTTTCCATGTCCATAGACGTCGTTTATGGTTCTTGAACCAGGTGTTCATGATCACTTGGTTGTTAGCTTTGCACCAGTCAGCCCATCGTTCCCCTCTTTCGTTAATCACTCCTAGCCCATACTTTCCTGATACTTGCTCGATTTCTTCACTACCTACTTTTGCATTAAGATCGCCCATAACAATGATGATGTCTTGTGACTTACATTGTCTTTTTGCTTCATCGAGTTGCTCGTAGAACAGTTCTATATCATCTTCGCTGCTATCTGCTGTCGGTGCATATACTTGAATGAGACTGATGTCGAAGGGCCTACCTTTTATTCTCACCAGCATTACTCTGTCTGACAGGGTCCAATAGCCGAGTATGCACTTGCTGGCTGCTTGGTCAAATATGATTCCTACTCCTCTTTCATGCTTGTTTCCACTAGAGTATATGACTTTTTTGCCATTCAGATCGAAACTTCCTGACCCTGTCCATCTCGTTTCACATAAGCCTAGTATATTGATCTTCATACGATCCATTTCTTGCTTCACATTTGATAGTTTTCCTGCTTGATATAATGTGCGTACATTCCACGTTCCTATTCGAAGACAATTGTTGTTCCTGACAGTATCTGGATTACGGTCGGGCTCCACCTGTCGGACATGGAGGTTCCTACCGAGCGAGGTGTTAGTTGTCCTAACCCCATTCACGCTGTTCGTGTTATTCTTTTTCTTGTGCATTAGCATGACTTTCTTGGCAAGTTACGGTGGTGGTTTGCCATTGCCTTCCACCGGTGGATGGCCACTTAAATCTAATGCCTCTTTGTGCCCTCAGCATACCACGATGCGCTTGCAGGTTACGCCTTGTTGCCGTTGGTCCTTTGGGACTCATCCACCAACTCTGCCGTTTCCTGTCTTCATGCGCTTAGTGCGAGGCTTGCACTATTCACCAACAACAAGTTGCTGGCTACCCTCATGTCGTTTAGCCCGCCAGCTGAGGCGGTGTACCGGGGTGTGGCCGCTGCTGCGCACAAGCAGCTACTTGGAGCCAGAAATGAGAGTTGGGTGACTTCCGGATGCCAGTGGGTCCATCCCCCGTAGCAGTAATTGAGTAGTTTGTAATATATGTGTGAATTAGCATCTTTGTTGAATTTTTGTTATGTAACAAAAGAGAAAGTAGCATTTATTACAGAGAGTAATCCTAACTGAAAAAAATATTTGATTATGTAGTGTAAAAACAAAGGCTAGAAAGATATTTTCTATTAAGATATTTTGATCATTTCTTTTATGAAAATGATCAAAATATGTTAATAGTAAATACCTTTCTCGCCTTTCTTGTTACACTACATAATCAAATAATTTTTTCAGTCAGGAGACAGTGAAGATGGAATAAGAATGTCGGTGTTGGAAAAATGAAGAAGCTTGGGAGGACCGAGAAGATGGAATGAAGTGCTTAAATTGATATGAACAAGCTAAGAATTGAGAAAGCAGAAGCAAAGGATAGAAACAGATGCTAAAATATTTCTCCAGCTTTTGGGACTAAGGCCATAAAATTATCATATTGTGAAGAAAACGAAAGTAATTTTGTCTGGAAGACAGTATTAGAAGAACGCCCTACACGTAAGTATTCAATATATTTTATTCATTTATCTATTCATTTATTTAATTATATTGAATCAAAGATTTTCTTCTACACATGAAAGAGTAGCTTGCCAATTAAATCAGATTTGAACAGAGAACCAAAAACTTTCTGTGGTTAACTTATGGAAGGACAATTTTATGTCAAAAGTCTAAGGCTAAAGGAAATGCCGTTGATAGCTGCCGACCAATATCCTGCCTTCCCATTATGTAGAACCTGGTAGCAGGGAGTATATCAGATCATCTTTACAACTTCCTGGAGGAAGAAAATATATTACCTGATGAGCAGAAAGAGTGTAAATGTAAGTGTAGAGGGACAAAGGATCAACTTATGATAGATAGAGCCACATTGAAGGGGTGTAAATGAAGGAGAACAACTCTGACAATGACATGATTGACTATCGAAAAGCATTTGATTTAATACCCTAAATTTGGATTGAGGAGTGTTTAGATTTATTTGGAGTTGCTGACAATACAAAAATACTACTAGTATGTAGTATGTAAATTAAAGCTGGAAATTAAAGCTGACCTCTTGTTGTACCTCGACTGGTAATATCAGCATCAGAAGAGGTATTTTTCAAGATGACAGTCCCTCGCCACTTCTATTTGTTTTATGCCTAGTACCAATGACTCTGATTTTAAGGAAAGTGAAAACAAAGTATGAAATGGGAGACAAAATTACATAACTTAACCATTTCCTCTTCATGGATAACTTAAAATTGTTTGCCAAAGGTGAACACGAATTTAATTCTTTAGTAAAAACTTTGCACATGTTCAGCAAAGATATAGGGATGAAATTTGGAATTAAAATATGTGGTGTACGTGTGCTAAGACAAGGAGGTTTAAAAGAGATAAAAGTAGCTGATGTCAAACTACCTGATGGAAGTGTGGTAAAAACTATCTATGAAGAAGGCAATAAAGATCTCGGAATGCTAAAATGTGATAAGATCAAAGAGAGAGACATAAAAGAGCAATTGAAAAAGGAGTGTAAACAGCGAAGAGGATCGGTTCTCAAATTCAAACTGAATGGCAGAAACCGAATCAATGCTATCAATACATGGGCAGTGTGCCACTGCCCATGTATTGATAGCATTGATTCGGTTTCTGTTAAGGTACGGAGCTGGAATGGTCCACTGGAACGTAGATGTAGTAAAGGATCTTGATTGAAAAACTCGGAAATTGTTTACCCTGCATAAAGGGCTTTACCCAAAAGGTGATGTTGATTGACTTTATATCAATCGAAAAGAGAAGATTAATGAGTTGTGGAGGTACCATCAGGAGCAAGCAGAACAATTTTAAATGGAGACTAAAGAATTCATCTGATACTCTGTTGCATATTAGACGTTGAGAACTGTATCAAAAAATGAAAAAAAGAAGGAAGCTTGGAAAGACAAACAAATGTATGGTCATTTTTCTAGAGATTTACCAGACACCATTGATAAAGAGGCATCTTGGAAATAGCTCAGTAAGTATGATTTAAAAATCCTGACTGAGTCATTGATATATGCGACGCAGGAACAAGCCAATAGAACTAATTGTGTGAAGCATAACATTGATAAAACTGCAGATTCACCAAACTGTAGTGTAGTGTACCACACTAGTGGAAAAAAGATATAAAAGGAGACGAGACAAAGTTGCACAGATGGTCCACTGGAAGCTATGTGAGAAATTTCAATTAGAAAACCCTGAGAATTGGTATTATTGAAAATCTGAGGCTGTAGTTGAAAATGCTGATCATAAGATCCTATTGAATATGATGTTTCAGTGCAATAATAAGATTAAGGAAAGGAAACGGGACATAAATATCATTGATAATAGGGAAAGGTCTGCAATGGTAATTGACTTAGCGGTAACAGGGCATAAAAGAGAAAGTTAAAGTTGAAAAATGGCCTCAAACTAAAAATTAAGCGACTCTGAAACCTGAGCAAAGTTATGGTGCTACCAATTGTTGTTGGATCAGTACGTAGTGCTTCAAATATGCTTCCAATCTTTATAAAGAATCGAGCTAGAAGTATATCCTGTTCAAAAACTGCTATATCAGGAACAACAAAATTAATAAGAAAAGGATTAGAATACTTAAATGTGAGGGAAATTATGAAAAACCTTTGGCTATTGGTAATAACCAGCTTTCTTATTAGATGCGGTATAACATCTGCCTGTGCTTTTAGCTACTAGTTTAATAATAACAAGCATGCATCTTTGTTTGTAAAACCGTTTATAAGACATTAAAAGATTCTTCAGATTGTCAACTAGGATTTTGATAACTATGATTTAAGAGAATTAATATACTCTGACCACTTTCAGAACATCTTCCAAAATTATTTACCTGATTAACTTTTAACCAGTAAGAAAAAGAAACAAAATTGTTAGAAACATAGCTACCAAGTTTGATATTTTTTCAACTAAAAGACTAGCAAAAAATAGAAACTTGCAGAAAAACCAATGAGTTGATTAAGGGTAGCAACTTAGCCACAATTTTCACTGAAAAACAACATTATCATTGTGAGGACAACTACACCATGTGAAGAACAAAAAAAAGCCGGTCCTCTTTGTCAATAACAACTTAGAAAAGAATAGAAAAGGTAAAGATATATAACTATGAACCCATTTGACTTTATCAATTGTAATGATTAAAGCACATGCCATCGCCTCATTGACTTAATCTTCTCCTTCCGTAGGCGTGCCTAAAATTAAACCATCAAAGCCTTGCACAAAAGCAGAACGTATTTCAGTTTAATTGCTGGAGGACGAGGGAAGCGCTTCTTGAAATGAAACCCAATGGATATTACCAGATTCAAGACATGGTAACACTTTCGTATTAACCAAGGGCCCAAGAATGAAGCAGATACAGACAAATCCCTACTTCATCTGAATTTTTTCATCAACATTATTATGATGAAACAGTCACTTGTCGATTGGCTGTTTCAAGCTGAGTTTTGATGAGAACTTCAACGAAAGAGGAAGAACTGAATCTATCAGTTGTAGAATCTTTTATAAAAGAATACTGACAGTTTTACTCAATCAAGTTATTTCTACTAAATCTCCAATCTGAGTATTTTTTCAACCCACTGTTATTTCATAGTGAGTTCAGATTTAATTTTTTAACGATCACGAGGTTTAAATTAATCCTACTTCTTTATTTGTTTATGTTGCTTGTTCAATCACTAGTTGGGTTGATTTTAGAAACTTTGTGCCAATTTAAGATTTGCTAAAAATGTCACATCTGCAAATATTTACTTAGATGTTCCATTTATGTGTTTCTACTTGTACTGTTTTGTTCCTATATAGTTTAATGCAGTTTCATTAATTTTAACTGAAGATTTGTATGAAATTCTTAAACAAATCAAAAGATTAAATCCACGAAAAATTAAGAAAAAAATACCTCTTTCTTTCTCTGCATTAAAACGTTAGTATGATTCATCTTTTGCACAATTTTCAGCAGCTCTTTTGTACCAACGCACTGAAAGGGTAGTGTATGCTGGTTTATCTCTCAGAACCTCACTTTCGTTGTGTCTATTCGTGCGAATAATGCTTTGTTATCTATTTCATGGGAATAAATAGTTTTGATCAAGGTAAAATTGAATTGAGTTCTTAAGAAATAGAATTTGATCCTCTTACTTCCGTTATTTTGAAAGCTACCTAAGATGATGTTTCGACTGGGTATCAAACGATGGAAACAAAATGTATCAGTTCCCAGTATAACCCATCTATATATATATAGTCAATTTTATTTACTAAGCCACATTTCATATGGAATTTCGGGTTTAAGAAAGTTCGAGAAAGTTCTTTCCATGTTTAGCTTTTCTGTCATTATTTCCACTTAAAATCGTAAACAAATATGCCTTTTAAAACAAAATGCTCATACCTGGTACGATGAGACATTTTAATCAAAATGTCTGTCCTTCCTTCCATCTATGGTCGTTTATCGCTCTTTAAAACAATAGTAGACTTGGAACTAACATGGCTCTTCCCTCCCCCCATAATACACGGCCTCTGGAGAGGATATTTATTACATCCTATTGTTCGTGGAGAACTATGGCATGATATGGTCTTTCTATATATGTTTCGGCTCGCCTTGCCTCTTCTTTTCCTTGCTAAAACAATTCCTCCAAGACCGTTTTGAAAGCCCTACTCTAATAAATTTAAAGTGTTTCAAGAGTTTTTAAGATTTGGTGAGAGTTTCCTGATAGATGAAAAGTAATTTAGTAACTTTTCTGAGGATTGTGATTTCTACTTTATCGATTAACTCATTATACAGCATCGAAAACAGTGTCACTGTGATTGCTTTTGAATAGTAAGTAAAATATTAATATATAAATAACATATAGTCTATGTAAGATGTTTAGATAATATAGCATTATACCGTACAGAAGAAAAAAATATCTGATGAAAATACAAATAAAATAAACTCAAAAAAGAAATTAGAATATGAGTCACACCTTATACTGAATGTAATCTGCAACTTCATATGAAAAAAGATCAGAACATGATAATGAATATCATACTACTGATAAGAGTAGTGATGATCGTTGCTTTCCTTCGTATTTCCAAACTCAATCACAGTTAATTGTTGATCTTCTAGTAGTTGGTGTGCACATCAATTATTGAGGCGAAAAAAAGCTGCAAGAGTAACAGTGTACAAATATTTGTGAGTATTGAGCTTTCGGCCCTCTGTATTCACTGTTTTCTCTTTCTTCTCCTGCTTGTTTGATTTTTCACTGTTGAAGATAATTAGTGTTGTATTTGATGCAATATTCCCAATGGGCTTGGTTGTGCATATTTCCAACAAGTTAGTTAAGAGGTTGGGATGCCTTTGGTATGCTGTCAAGGTGTTGAAATGTCTTTTCCTCAGACCTCCTTTACACGATTTTTCAACTGGTGATTCTGAACAGAAATGTTGTTTGGAAATCTATTCTCTGGCACTCTTTTCATAGTTTTCATCCATCGAAGCTGATTTCTTTTATTTTGCAACCTACAGTTGCCATTAGTGCTTTCTCAAAGATTTTCAGATCTGGAACACATCCTTATATGCCTGTAGAATCAAAGAATTCTGCTGGCTTTGACCTTCAACAACAAAGAGTTTGTCTTTCTCGACAAATTTCAAAACATCTGGACACCTGCTCATACATCCCTGCAAAGAATTCATCCTCGCAAGGGATTCATCCTCTTGTGCTTCACCAACATTGCGTAATCCGTATTTTTACTACAAGGAGAAAATCTATAGCATATGTTAATGTTTTAATTTTATAACGTATAAAAACCAAAAGTTTTACACACACACAAATATATATATATATATATATATATAATACGAAATTGACATGAAGCTAAAGCATAATGTAACGTGATACATATGTCTGATAGGCTCAACACATTTCTGAAATGTGATTAAAAGCGTATACTTGTTGTCATGTTAAGGGTAATGTAATATGTAAATATCTTTAAATAATCACGAATGTTTGATTTATGCAATCATATTGCCCTTATTCTTCTAGTGTTTTGGGATCAAATACAGTACTTGCTCCAGATTAGTATGTCAAATGCCATGACCGTGTTGGGAAGAGTCTTCACTAGGGTACATGCAAACATTTTGGTATTGGAACCAACCCCAACTGGAATGAACACCATCCGCTACCAGCCACGGGAGGATAAAATGCTACTATTCTGTGAGACTTTCCGATCATCAATGACCGGACGATTTAAGCCAACCGTTCCGATATCATAATTAAAGATAGGGAAAAAATGTGCACTTTAATTGACATGAGTGTGCCAAGTGATAAAAATATATCAGTTAAGGAATTTGAAAAGTATCTAAGAGTGGCACTTATAGGCAGGTGCCACTGGCGTATGTATTCAGAGACCAGGTTGTCGAGATTTTCTGCCACCCAAGTCTTAGAAAAATTTCATACAGTGAGGTGCCAGGAAACCTTTGAGGAGCAAATTTACTATAGAGGTACAGTTTGTGTTTTGGATGGATAGGTAAAGAATCAATTTGTTTAAGAAGATCTAGTAAAACAGACAGAAGCTTGGATTTGTGAGATCGATTGGTCATTTCAAAGTCATAGTAATGTCCGAGATACTTAAAGGCATCTCCCATGGCTACAGGAGGTATAGTTTCATTATTAATAAAGACCTTGGGTTGAAATTGAACAGAACTCCTTGTGAATATTTTGAACCAAATGTGGCTCATTTATCAACCCTTATGATCATGTTGGTCCATTGATACCATCGAGAAAAACAGTTTAAAAGAAGCTGGCTCTCTCTCTTTCCCCACTTGTAATGACCGCAGGGTCATCTGCGAACTGAAACCAGTGTACAGGATTGAACATGCGATCATTCTTATCGTGAGGTAAAAAACCAAGTTGGTTGTATTTTTCAGCCCTAATATATTGAATGAATGTGTTAAAACACATATAAAAGAGTAGTTGACTAAGGCAATCACCTTGAAAAAGTTCACGACGAACTGTTATGGCTTCAGTTGTAAAACGAAGGGGCCATAATGAAAATAAGGTCTTCATGATCTGTATTATGCTACCCCTGCCACCGTTTCTCTAGATTACCGCCCCGCCTGTTTGTTTCGTTCTTTTTTGTTTCTGTTTACTCTTATTTTTTAACTATTTTAAATAACATCATGTGTTAGGTTTTTGCCATTTACCTTTGAACATTTGTATTTTTTTGTTAGTGGCGAATAAATACATACATACATACGATCAGTGATAAATGCTGTTTTAAATTCAGTGTAAAGACTGGTGATAAAAGACTTAATTTTGCCAGGAATATGATGGTGATCAAGAACAGATCTGATTAGGTCATGATGAGCTTCACCAAAAGCATTTTTAGGTCTAAAAGAGTAATGACTAAGGAGCGTTGATTAGTGCGAGCCTTGTTTATTGCAAGTGCCATCAATAAAATTCTTGTGCGACGACGAGTCGATTGATATAAAATTATACTTGTAGTATTTAAAAATTTTGCAAAAATTTTGTGATTAAACGAGAGCCGTGTACAGAGACGTCTGCATGCCACCGCTTAACAGCTATGAATAATAATAATAATAATAATAATAATAATAATAATAAAATAATAACAATCGTAATAATAATAAATAATAAACGGCCAGGAATTTTTGGTTGGAGCTTTTCGAGGGAAAGTGTGGTCAAAATATGACATAACCTATATCTATCCAATTATTTACGAGCAGTTGTGTAGCATGGTACTGTTTATGATTAATATTGAACTTGTTCTGCTACTAAAGGAAAATGGAGCTATGTTTTCCGTTTCTCTTATTTTTACAAAATCTCATTATGATAAGTTTTTTGGCTTTGAAATCTACAAGTTGACGTCAAATGCGCAAATTGAGAACAGTCGAATCTTACGCCCCAAACAGTACAACAATCTGTAACCAATCCAAAAATTAGAATATAATTTGAGAAAATGCGTCGCTGACAAGGAATTAACTGCAATCAAAGGACTGGAGTTTACAAGCCGAGTTACTTCAATACAGCGGATCTTGAAAAGCTACAAAGCATCCTTGAAGAATATGCTAAGAAAAGAGAGAGAGAATGACAACATAGTTTCATATCAAAGGCGGCTGTGGAAGGAAAATAGGAACATTTGAATTCAACACGATAGACCATATATGAGAAAAAAATGTGAATTGCCGATGTTTCAAAACGAGCTAAATCATGTTAGAGGTAAACCTCTTATTCACCTTTTGTCTTTTGATTTGTATTTTAAAAGATTAGAAATAACACGTGAAAAGTTATTTCTATTACCCAACGTGACGCAGAATAAAAAATTGAAATACCGAAGACTCAAACTAGATAAGTTCATTGCTAATTTTAAACTTTAATTCCACGTTGTTTACATAATTATTTATCTTTTATTGTTTAATGAGGTTATTTAATGATGTATGGGAATTCTGTAGTAATTTACATATTATTAATAAATTATAGTAGATCTAGAATTGTTCAACGGGTTTTGAGCTATAGTGGAAATGTTCACGAAAATATCAAAACTCGTTTTGATTACAATGTCAATTCGTGTGGTTTGTCAGTTTTGACAAATCATGTTTTAGAAATAAGTCAACAAAATGAACCTGCGTTTTTAACTAATTCTGAGCTGATTTAACTACTCCACCATATTTTGCCTTGAAAAGAAAAACTGAATGGCCTGCCTGCTGTTATGGTAGAAAAGGAGATTCTTGATTGCTATTCACAAATCCTTTCTCCACCTCCCGAGCATAATTGCTTTGCTCTCACTGCAAACAAAGAAGTGAAAATTTTCAAATACTTTACAATAACATTTGTAGTTTAATGAAAGCACGAAACCAATTTGTAAAAACATGTGTCCATTTAGATTGACCAGTTTACTCAACTACAGTAAAAATTGACCAAGAGCGGATCAGACAATAGAAACTATATTCACAAGCTGTAGAAATTAGCAAAATTAATACCTAGAATTCATCAGCAGCAAATTTGTTTCTTTATTTCCAGCTTTACTGCCAGTTCTGAGCTTCTGAATCTATTTTCTTCATAGTGCACAGTATTGTGCATGCTCATGTCTCAAAGTGCAAGTCTCCTAACTTAACAAGTTATTCTCCATTTATAGTTTCAGTGATCGTCCAGCTAGTCTTCTACTCTGTATCTCAATTTTCCATGTCTTCCTCACTACGTTTTTATGGTTCTTCCAAAGCAAGTAGACATACCACCTTAGGCGTCACTCGTGGTCATAGTTTAATACGTTGACAACATTTCCGAATATTAGTATTCTTTAATCTGTCCATTCTGGCTAGTCCCTTTATCCTCCTTAGCAATTTAATTTCTGAGGTCTCAACTAAACTCTCCGCACCTTTTTCCTCGACAGTTTTGACTCAGCTCCACAAAGCAACACTGGTCGTATAACAGTTTCATATATTTTTTAATTTTCAATTTTCTCGCCATACACTTGTCGTATATTGTGCTGGTACATTCTTTCCTCTTCAACCATGCTCCACTAAGGGTTATTCTGTGTGCCTCTTCACTACCTCCTAATTCAGTCTGGATAACTCTAAGGTACTTGAACTTCATGACTTGCTTCAGCTTTGCCCCATCTTGGCCAGTAATGTTCATGTCAACATTCCGCGGGCAAGAAAATACCACCTCCACATTGCCTACATCTACATTCTGTTCTCACTCGCCATACTGTTTTGCTCTGCAATCCATTCATGTTGAAGCTCCATCTCTATATGTACCATCACCACAAGATCGTCAGCAAACAGTAGTTTCCATGTGACACCTTGTTTGTAATGGCTACTAACTGTAGCCAAGATCACAATAAAGAGAAGGGATTTAGGCAATACCTAGAATTAAAAGAGGTTGGGTACTCCTCCATATTAATTATAATCGTTTGCTTCGAGCTTCAAATTTTATTACTGAAGCAACACCTGCCCTCAAATAAAACTGTTGAGATAAATTGCAAGCAAATTTTCTTGCCCCCTGGAACAAACAAAGAAAACCAAAAATGGTTGCAAGACAACAAGTTTTCTTGCAGCCAACACGTTCTCTACGTTTAGCCACCCTGTAGCATTTGTTAAAAACGTACCAAGGAATCTACTTTTTTATTCCAGTCTTGATAGAAGTGTTGGTGAATTTCAATTCTGTTTTTATGTCAAGATTTCTTTTTGTCCTGCCACTTAAACGGTGACAATTTTTTTTTGGCGCGCTATGCTTCAAGTGTACATGATCCAGCGTAACGTTTTTTCAAGTATACCCATTCTATTAACCACTGTCTTGTTGATTTCGGTTTGCCACATTTGGTACGATGTTCACAAAGTAACTGCTTTTGCATTGTATATATGACGTATAATTCTCACTTTCAAAACTGGATAACGGTGAAAAAACCCCCGAATTGCAACAGATAATTTCTGATTGACATATATTTAGATTTGGATTTTTATTTTTTAACCGCACTTTTCCTATAAATTTACATTTCAACTCTGGTGTTAGATTGTATTCAAAATTGGCTTAGCCTCTCAGCTTAGCTTAGTTAGTTAAATCCTGCGAATCTGTAGTTAACTCCATTTGCTAAGATACCTGCTTTACTGTTCAAGTGATTCACAGCTTTTTCATTTTGATTACATTTGATCAAATGATAACTTCTCTTTACGCAAGAAAGCATTTGACCTCAGTAGCAGTAATTTCAACAAAGTAGAAGGAAAACAGAATCTGGACAGAACATCGACAAAAGTAAAAAGTTGAAGTCAGGAACAGGAAGATGGAAGAAAACGTAAATAAGAGAATAAAGTATCGTAGTGTGTCAGGTAAAAAGTAATAGCTAAATAATGAAGTGAATAAAATCATTGGCTTAAAGACATTTCATAGACAGGGTAGTCATAAAACTACAAAGCGAAGACAAAAAATGGCATAGGTCTAAGCCCTCGTATCTAGGGTGAGTGTCATTTATCTACAATATCGGTTATTCTGTTAGTTTGCAAGATCCTCAACAAACTAAAAATTGATGAAAACATTTCTCTCTTTGGTTATCATACACTATCTGAGCAGAGATGAATCTTGGCTCTCCAATCGCTTCTGTTTTGAACAGAGTCCCATAAATCTATGCAATGATTGTAAAAATATTCAGGTAGATCAACAAAAATAAGCTGGTTTACCTTTTAATAGCATGCTTTTCATTGATAAGGATTACAGTACGAACCATAACATTTATTAATGAAACCTCAAAGACCGACAAAACTTAAAAATACATTTAGTTAACTTAGGAATATAAAACTTATGAAATAGAAACTTGAAACAAAATCTCTTCCCGTTATACCAGCAAATTATTGGAAAAATTAGCATTTACATCTGAAGTTGATTGCTCATTTCAAAATGGTTTCTTAACCTTGTACTTAGTTATCATTGCACTGTACTATAAACGATTCATTGAATAATAATAACAATTAACTATTATTATTATTATTGTTTTATTACTATATAATAATAAAAATAAGGAACATAATAAGGAAGCTGGTTCTGTACCTTTTCAAACTAAGATTTGTAGATCACTGTGACATTCAAATACTTTTTCCAAGCTAAATGGTTCTTTTCCTACAGGGGTGAAATCTTTTATTATTAAGGATTGACCATAAGCCAATTAACACCTTTTCAAACTAAGATTTGTAGATCACTGTGACATTCAAATACTTTTTCCAAGCTAAATGGTTCTTTTCCTACAGGGGTGAAATCTTTTATTATTAAGGATTGACCATAAGCCAATGAACACCTTTTCAAACTAAGATTTGTAGATCACTGTGACATTCAAATACTTTTTCCAAGCTAAATGGTTCTTTTCCTACAGGGGTGAAATCTTTTATTATTAAGGATTGACCATAAGCCAATTAACACCTTTTCAAACTAAGATTTGTAGATCACTGTGACATTCAAATACTTTTTCCAAGCTAAATGGTTCTTTTCCTACAGGGGTGAAATCTTTTATTATTAAGGATTGACCATAAGCCAATTAACACCTTTTCAAACTAAGATTTGTAGATCACTGTGACATTCAAATACTTTTTCCAAGCTAAATGGTTCTTTTCCTACAGGGGTGAAATCTTTTATTATTAAGGATTGACCATAAGCCAATTAACACCTTTTCAAACTAAGATTTGTAGATCACTGTGACATTCAAATACTTTTTCCAAGCTAAATGGTTCTTTTCCTACAGGGGTGAAATCTTTTATTATTAAGGATTGACCATAAGCCAATTAACACCTTTTCAAACTAAGATTTGTAGATCACTGTGACATTCAAATACTTTTTCCAAGCTAAATGGTTCTTTTCCTACAGGGGTGAAATCTTTTATTATTAAGGATTGACCATAAGCCAATTAACACCTTTTCAAACTAAGATTTGTAGATCACTGTGACATTCAAATACTTTTTCCAAGCTAAATGGTTCTTTTCCTACAGGGGTGAAATCTTTTATTATTAAGGATTGACCATAAGCCAATTAACACCTTTTCAAACTAAGATTTGTAGATCACTGTGACATTCAAATACTTTTTCCAAGCTAAATGGTTCTTTTCCTACAGGGGTGAAATCTTTTATTATTAAGGATTGACCATAAGCCAATTAACACCTTTTCAAACTAAGATTTGTAGATCACTGTGACATTCAAATACTTTTTCCAAGCTAAATGGTTCTTTTCCTACAGGGGTGAAATCTTTTATTATTAAGGATTGACCATAAGCCAATTAACACCTTTTCAAACTAAGATTTGTAGATCACTGTGACATTCAAATACTTTTTCCAAGCTAAATGGTTCTTTTCCTACAGGGGTGAAATCTTTTATTATTAAGGATTGACCATAAGCCAATTAACACCTTTTCAAACTAAGATTTGTAGATCACTGTGACATTCAAATACTTTTTCCAAGCTAAATGGTTCTTTTCCTACAGGGGTGAAATCTTTTATTATTAAGGATTGACCATAAGCCAATTAACACCTTTTCAAACTAAGATTTGTAGATCACTGTGACATTCAAATACTTTTTCCAAGCTAAATGGTTCTTTTCCTACAGGGGTGAAATCTTTTATTATTAAGGATTGACCATAAGCCAATTAACACCTTTTCAAACTAAGATTTGTAGATCACTGTGACATTCAAATACTTTTTCCAAGCTAAATGGTTCTTTTCCTACAGGGGTGAAATCTTTTATTATTAAGGATTGACCATAAGCCAATTAACACCTTTTCAAACTAAGATTTGTAGATCACTGTGACATTCAAGTACTTTTTCCAAGCTAAATGGTTCTTTTCCTACAGGGGTGAAATCTTTTTTTATTTAGGACTGACAATAAGCCAATTAACAAATAATAATTAGAATAATTAATAATAACAAAAATAAGTAATAATATGTATTACTTATCCATTTGACATTTCATTTTAGTAATGTCGAATATAATACATTTTACACTAATTTGTAAGTAGTTGTGAGCTTATGGGATTGCAATATTCTTTTTAAAAATTAGTTTAAAAAATTTGCTTATTAAGTTATATCAGGAATAAATGATTTATATTATTTTATTCTTCACTCCTAGCATGAATTTTTCATATTTGCCAATAATTTAAGCTAAACGTGTTTGCTCGTGACAAAATCTGTTGTGGTTGCAGACATCAATTTTTTTTTCACTAGTATGAAATAATTACATGATCACAAACCACTACCCTACACAAAGCAGTGAACAATTGAACGAAGATGTACTCAATATGGAAATAAAACTAGCCATCTGCAACAATCAACTGTATTTATAGGGTTGAAATATACTATGATACCACATTCTGTATATCAACTCTTTATGAAAAATTTACTAATCTTCTGATTTGGTTAAGCAAAACCATTTAAATAATAAGCATCACGAAAAAATTTACAGTCAACTCATATTTTGCATTTTTTTATTATTTCCAACAGCCCTTTTTTATTTCCAAATAGCCTCAGAATGTACCCTTTTAAAAGCACCTCAATGGAACACTGATGAATCCCACGTCCAAATCCCTTTCCTGATAGCAACGTACAGAAAATGTTACTAATCTTCTGATTTGGTTAAGCAAAACCATTTAAATAATAAGAATCACGAAAAAATTTACAGTCAACTCATATTTTGCATTTTTTATTATTTCCAACAGCCCTTTTTTATTTCCAAATAGCCTCAGAATGTACCCTTTTAAAGGACGTCAATGGAACACTGATGAATCCCACGTCCAAATCCCTTTCCTGATAGCAACGTACAGAAAATGTTACTAATCTTCTGATTTGGTTAAGCAAAACCATTTAAATAATAAGTATCACGAAAACATTTACTGTCAACTCATATTTTGCATTTTTTTATTATTTCCAACAGCCCTTTTTTATTTCCAAATAGCCTCAGAATGTACCCTTTTAAAGGACCTCAATGGAACACTGATGAATCCCACGTCCAAATCCCTTTCCTGATAGCAACGTACAGTTTTTTTTGAATGCTTTAAATATTTTTAAAGCTTTTCCCGCTCTGGAAATCAAACCTGGAATCCCTTCATCACAGTGCAAGTGTACCAGAATGTAAGCCACCACTAGGCATTACATAAAAAATTTATTCCTTAAGGCATAAATGCTTTTAGTAGTACGCTAAAGAAAATTTGATTGATAAAGTTGATCTGATTCTTAGGAAGATGATGTTGCTGTTTTGAGGATTAGTTTAACAAGAATGTTCTTTTTTAATAAAAAAGCCATTTTATGAAACAATCTTCATATACAACATAAAATAATGAAAACTTGCTTTGATTTACTAATTATATCTGTACTTCTTGTCCACGTAACCTAGCATTATCTTGTTAGAAATAACGTGAATTATGAATTAATTTTAGAGAGGTTTTTAAATCATTAAAATCAACCAAAGAAACTCAGTCAAAAAATCAATATCGTGTTCAGAAAAGAAAAAAAATTATCATTCTTCAGACTCAATATTATCATTGGTAGAAATAAACATTGAATGCTTAACAAATATTTTTCTGTACAAAAAAATGATTAATAATTCAATATTCAGAACTAAAAAACAAGTGATAACATCTACACTTCTCCAATGATAACAAATCAACAAAATCTCTTACCCTTAATCGTTAAAACTTCAATCTAATTGATGTTATCTCTCTAATTTACCATAATCAAGACTTCGGAGGTTTTGTAACTGAAAGGTTACCTTCCGTTTGAATTCTTGGTCAGTCAATCTGCTTTGGATTACATCATGACCTACATACCTGTAAAAAGTATAGTAAATTATTTATGAAATGTGACTTACAAGTTAACGAACTCCGAGGAAGTTAAAATTTTCTTGCTTATATGATTTCTAATCCTTTCGTTAGCGGTTAAGATATTGTAACTCAGTTTTCTGGTATATCTCTATGATTTGTCAGAGTTGATTTTGTTATGAAAGACAGAGCTAGAAAGAAATAACGAAGGTTGATAACTCATACTCAGTATTCATGCTGAACTCTCTACCAAAGAATGCTGCTGTTACTGTTTTAACAATGTCTCTTTCCTAAACTCAAACATGTCGTGCCAGGATTCAGTACAGTTCAAACAACTATTAGTAATAAATTAAAAGTTTCTTAAATATCTACGTAATATTTTAATGAATATTGATTTTGACAGAAAATTTTAAATCATAGTTTCTTGATTTTATTCCAGTGAATGGTATATTTTTCTTAAAATATACCATTATTNCGAAGGTTGATAACTCATACTCAGTATTCATGCTGAACTCTCTACCAAAGAATGCTGCTGTTACTGTTTTAACAATGTCTCTTTCCTAAACTCAAACATGTCGTGCCAGGATTCAGTACAGTTCAAACAACTATTAGTAATAAATTAAAAGTTTCTTAAATATCCACGTAATATTTTAATGAATATTGATTTTGACAGAAAATTTTAAAGCATAGTTTCTTGATTTTATTCCAGTGAATGGTATATTTTTCTTAAAATAGCTTAAATCAACAAAAACGACGAAGGAATTGAACAAAATTATATAAAGGCAAAAATGATGTTTTAAAGTAATAACTTAGGAAAAGGAAAGTAAAGAGTACAGAGTCATGACAGTACTCGGCAGCCATTTCTCTTTTGCAACTCACTCTGGCACTGATGGTCTTTTGAATTACCTGCACATAGACTCAAAACATCTGTGAGGGTGCTATGTTTACAATTAGTTTTCTTGACGTTCGCTGTACTGAATTAAAACCGTATGATTTTCAAAATGACAATAGCTCTTCCTTCATAATAAAGCTCCAACTACTTGTCTTTTCTACTTTAATAATTAATTCACGGTATTGGATCAGAAGGTAAGTACCAACTTTAAAATACATTAAAAATATTACAAACTACTGTCTTTTAACAATCCATACTACAAATATATATATATATATATATATATATATATATCAATTGCCAATACTTGTAAAATTTTCAGTCATTGTTTCATACCTATATTTAGAAATAATATCCACATTCGGGAAGGGAAAGCCCTATTTTCATGGATAAGCGCTCTTTCGATGGGGATAGAGCGCTCCACATGTTCCCAAAATAGGGATGTTATTCAAAAAAGGGTTTAGAAGAAACGCTAACTTTTAAATGATTTTAAAAAATTAAAATGTATTTGTACTGATATAGAAAAGTCATTAAAAATAACATACTAGAAAATAATGGTCCAACTTGGCTATTATATGTAATTACAATGAAAATCCGAAAGGAAAACTAGATAAAGAGCTATGTTTGTATTTGCGTATGTATCATTGTCCATTACCATCAGATTATTTATGAAGCATATAAAATGACTGATTAATTAGTAACCTGTCAAGTAACGTGAACTTCGAAAAGTGTGAAACCTGTAGACCCATTTTGGTTACAAAAATGGATTCACATTAATTACATCAAAAACCATTCATGAGTACAAATACAGTTGTCATATACCCTCTTTTTCATAAGCAAAGCCATAAAATACTCTTTATATTACAGAGTTTGTTTGTTTTACTACAGTGTTTAATTTCCTTAGCAAATTTTGACTAATTATATTCCCTACAATGAAACGATTTTTGAAGTTTCCTAAAAAGGTTGAAGAGAGATTTAAGGAGAAGTAGAAGCTTTCATTTCATCTTTCCTGGTCACATGACTAAAAGATGATTAGGAAATTCAATGAAATAGGATAAGTCTTAACTGATCATCAGGTGAACATTGTAACAACAATAAAGCTAAAAGAAGCCTAATCCCTAAATCGTCTCCTGTATCGCCTCCTGTATGGAACCCAGGTCTGGTACATGAAGGAGGGTGATTCTGGGAAGCTGAAAGTATGATGGATGGAGTTGCTCCGGCAAATGGTGAAGGATGATTGGCAGAGACCTTCACCTCAAGAGGATGTAGAAGAAACTAAATTCAAACTTCGATGCACAGACGCAGACGTTTTAATAATGACCAAAACCAAACCATTGCAAAGTTTTATCATAAGTAAATATCTAAAATACATTGGTCATTTTTGCCACTTTTATAGCATTATAATGATAAAGTTGCTGTTTGCAAAACCAAAACGGGCTTGTTGTCGGCATCAAGGGATTAATATCGCTAAAATAATATTTGTTTCTATTGAACAAGCAAAGAGAAGCACGCAGTTGAAAACTAGTTTCCTTGCATACAGGTCTACCTTAACATCTGTCGCCATTATGCTTATAAAACCTTTTGTTCCTTTTCCCTATTTATATTCTGCCTTTGATGAAGGAAAAGAGACATACCGGTCTCCCTTAACACATGTCGCCATTATGCTTATAAAACCTTTTGTTCCTTTTCCCTATTTATATTCTGCCTTTGATGAAGGAAAAAAGACATAAAGGTCTCCCTTAATAAATGTCGCCATTATGCTCATAAAAAC
>RDPX01000465.1:378819-405299 GCA_003991215.1 Morbakka virulenta | reverse complement strand
TACAATGTTCTCACATTCCATGTTCCTATTTTTAGATGTCGTTTTTTGCAAACAGTAGTTTGATTACGGTCTGGGGTCACCTGTTGCATATGACCATCCCTACCGGACGAGGTGTCTCCACTGGATATAGAGGAGACCCCATTCACGTCGTTAGATTTTCTTTCATAAACAGATTTGACCATGATTTTACTAGGCATGATACAGCAGTGGTTTGCCTTTGCCTTCTGCCGGGTGTGTTTCTTGAGAACACCAGCTCTAGCTAGCTGCCGTTGACCCGTACAGGGTTCTTCCGCCTTCTCTGGTTGCTAGCCACCATCAGCCTTTGGTCAGCCAAGACCACCCACAAGGCAGTGGGAGCAAAAAGCTATCTCTCTCTGGTCAGTATTTATTGTCACCAGCCACAAGGAACAGTGCTCTTGGGACAACGTAACCCAGTGAGGGAGGCATTTGGGTGCTACACCTTGCCCAAGGGTGACCCAGCACAACAGCAGTTAAGAGGTACTGACATTCTCCTCAAAACCCCGGAACTCCCGAATTAGGGTCCTGCTGCCGGGTGCAGTTTAATGTCATACCCAGGACGACAAATCATCATTTGAATCAAAGCAACAGCAATTGCTTAGTTAATTTAAGTAATTCCTTTGTTGTCGATTGAATGAAAGGTTATGATAGCTTACAACAAACCAATCAAATCTCATGAAGAAGTGTATTTGATTCTTCTAAATACTGTTTAAAGTTAACTCAAATAACGACTATTTTTTAAAAAAACCTACTTCTGGTCATGGATTAAACATGAGATTTTTTATTTGCAGTAGATTAAGCTTCTTCTTATTACAATGTTTAGATTTAAATGGAGATTGAAATTTAAAATGATCAGTAAGAATCCCTCTGGTCTTTATTGCAGGAACAAAGTCGAAATAATGTTTAAAGCTCATTCTAGAATATCTCAAAGTAGATTATATTTGATTTCTTCCCGATTGTAACAAGAACAAGGAAATAATGTTTACAAAAGTGAAAATCGACCAAAAATAGCACCTTACATACAGCTGCAAAAGGTTTGCAAAAATAACATAAATATTCGAATATGATAAAAGTTATGAAATAGATTACATTTCATCAAAGCCATATCAAAGGATTAGAAAAGCTGTTGCTATGAAACATCATTTTAGACATTCTGAGATGTTCCCATACCACAAAAGTTGATTTTCTGTTTTACACTTATATTCTGTTAATATATGTTGCAGTTAAACAATATTCTCTGGTAACGTGTAAAAGTATATAATCTCAAAAATAAAAATGTACAAGAAGAAGGTAGCCGTTATGCAACGCCTATAAAAAATATAAGCATTTATTTTTTTAACGATTTGGTAAAAACATTGTGGCAGTTTTAATACTTGAAGCAAATATCTAACCATGATTTATTTATTATATTTATTTGACAATATATTTCGAACTTGTAATCATCTTTAAGTCTAAAATACACAAAACCACAAAAAAAATCAAGATTAAGACTTAAAATAAAATAATAAAATAAATAAAATATTCACATCACTACATCAGTGTAAAAATGTCTGTGTGACCAGCCAACCATGCTTAACGACCCCTTTATGTTGTAAAAAAGAAAAAATTAATCTTACTAAATCGACGAGGGTGGTAGATCAGAGAGTCTGGGAAGAGATCGAAATCAGCCTTGAGCAATTTCCCTTTGTTCCCACGAAAAGCGCAACGGACGAAATCTTTGCGCTCCCAATGACAGCAGACAAGTATCGGGAAGGACAACAAGTCCTTCATTGTGTATTCTTCGACCCCGAAAAGGCATATGACAGGGTACCCAGAGAAAAAATCTGGTATTGCATGAGAAGAAAGGAGTCTCGGAAAGTATGTGCGTTGTGTTCAAAAAAAGTACAGGGAATACAGAACGGAGGTCAGATGTGCTGCAGGAAGGACAGAAGCATTTAGTGTAAAAGTAGAATTGCATCAGGGATCAGCCCTGAGTCCACTACTCTTTGCTGTAAGGATTGATGTGTTGACAGATGAAGTAAGGAAGGAGACATCATGTAATAGGATGTTTGCAGATGATATCGTGCTCATGAATACAGGGAACTTGCAGGCCGAAGAAGAGCTAGAAGAATGGCGGAATGCACTTGAGAAACGTGGACTGAAAGTAAGCTAATCAAAGACGGTGTACCTCTACATAAACAAGAAAAGAGACTTACACCAATCGAAATCGGTCATGATGACCTTCCAAAGGTAGAAAATTTAAAGTACCTTGGGTCCATTATTGAGCAAAGTGGTGATTGTACAAAAGAAGTGAAGAAAAGAATTTAGGCAGGGTGGACCAACTGGAGGAGCACGACTGGAATTTTGTGTGACAAGAGAGTACCGGTCAAAGTCAAAGGAAAGTTATACAAAACAGTGGTAAGGCCTGCCATGCTGCACGGAATGAAGACAGCTCCTCTAACCAAGAGTCTTGAAAAGAAGATGCAACAGCAGATATGCTTATGCTGAGGTAATCGTTTGGAGTCACAAGAAAGGACATGATCAGAAATGAAAAATCAGAGGTACCACCGGGGTATGTGACATCGCAGGAAAGTTGAGAGAGACAAGGCTAGGGTGGTATGGACATGTGCAAAGGAGGAAAGAGGGTCACATTGCTAAATGGGTGTTGACCATGAAGTTACCTGGCAGGACAAAACAGGGAAGGCCAAGGAGAAGTTGGAAAAACTGTGTGGGAGATGACATGAGGAATTTGGGTTGACCGAGCAAGGTACACATGACCGACATAAGTGGAAGAAGTCAATTCGCTGAGGCGACCCCTGAAAAAGGAAACGCCAAAAGAAGAAGAAGCTGGCTAAATCGGCGAACCATCTAACAACTCTTGAGGCTTTGTTTATTGATTAATTGCATTTTCAATTAAATACAAAGAACAAATACACAAACAGAACCTTAGCAACAAAATTCTAATTTTAGTTTACACTTTTCTGCCTTAAACTGGTGGATCGTCTATTCAACAAAGAAAACATGGCTAAACTGTTCCGAATTCCAAGTAACGTAATTCCTGGTATAACTGTTTGATTTTCATTGTGCAGGTAAATGTAGCTTTCGAGAAGGTTTGTAAGATTTTGAAGCTCAGACCTTTAATCAAACGTTGACTTACAAATTTCGTAGAAACATTTGTAATTTTTGAACGCAGTGCCGATCGTATTTTCCCAGTAGAGCTGGTTCGCGAAGGAACAGCCCAACATTTTATGAAGTGGTCTTCTCAGAGTTTTGTTTCAAGAAGGTGCCCAGACTTATTGTTGTCCATCTACGTCCCACTACTCTTGAATCTAACCAACGTATTCTGAGTGACGACGCTTTTTAATCCATTTTAAGGACAACAAGGGAAAGAAAAGTTTGAAAAAGGTCTAAAATGATCAGTGGGTCAGATATGAGTGATATTAAAAACCAAGAAGAAAATGGCCAATCCAATCATTCTTTTATAAGCAAGGATAGTCAGATAATGTCTGACGCCAACATTAGTACGATAGCATCATATTTAACAATAACCTATAAATTTAGTGATGGTTTTTCCGCGACTGTAATTAAAGCACTACCTATTCTCTGCTAAGTGAGGACTCGATCAATACCTTCCATTCTCAGTCGAGGCTTATTTCTTTCAAGGAGACACTCATCCAGACTGATTATTAAATTTGAAGTCCATATCTTTAAACTAAATCAGACTATAGTTAGGATACGAATGAATAAACTATTCAAAGTGTAACATTTTGTTGGTCGAGGAATACAAAGATAGGAATGATGAAATCAGTAATCAGTAATCAGTTTTTTGGCCGAGGAAAAAAAGATAGGAATTATGAATACTGTGACATATTGTTGCTCAAAGAAAACAAAAAGAGGAATAATGAATAATCCAACATATTTTAGGTCGAGGGAAAAAAAGATATGAATGATGAATAGAGTAACATTTTCTGAGGGGAAAAGGAAAACAAAGATAGCATTGATGAATAAAGTTACATTTTGTTTGTTGAGGAAAACAAAGATAGGAATGATGAATACTGTAACATTTTCTAGGTCGAGGAAAACAACAATAGCTATGATCAATACAGTAACATTTTTAAGTCTAAAAAAAGAAAAATAGGTATGATGAACTCTGTAAATTTTTGCTGGTGGAGGCCAACAAAGATTGAATTGACGAATACAGTAACATGTTGTTTGTCGAGGAAAACAAAGATAGGAATGATGAATACTGTAACATTTTCTAGGTCGAGGAAAACGAAGATAGCTGTGACGAACTCTGTAAAAGTTAGCAGGTCGAGGCAAACAAAGACAGGAATGACGAATAATGCAACATGTTGTTGGATGAGGAAAACAAAGACAGGAATGACGAATAATGCAACATGTTTTTTGTTGAGAAAAACAAAGATAGGAATGACGAATAATGCAGCATGTTGTTGGATGAGGAAAACAAAGATAGAATGACGAATAATGCAACATGTTGTTGGATGAGGAAAACAAAGATAGGAATGATGACTAATGCAACATGTTTTTTGTTGAGGAAAACAACGATAGGTGTGACGAACTCTGTAAAATGCAGGTCGAGGCAAACAAAGACAGAAATGACGAATAATGAAACATGTTGCTGGTCGAGGAAAACAAAAATAGCATTGATGAATAAAGTAACATTTTGTTGGTTGAGGAAAAAGGAGATCGGAATGACAAATAATACAACATGTTGTTTTTCGAGGAAAGCAGAAATAGCTATGATGAACTCTATAAAATTGTGCTGGTCCTGGAAAAAAGATAGGAATGACGAATAATGCAACATATTGTTGGTAGAGGGTAACAAAGATAGCATGATAAATAATGCAACGTACTCTTGGGCGAGGAAAAAGCAAGGTAGGAATGATGAGTAATGCAACATTTGTTTGTTGAGGAAAACAAAGAAAAGAATGACGAATACAGTAACATTTTGTTGGAAAGGGAAAATAAAGACACGAATGATGAATACAGTAACTTTTTGTTGGAAAGGGAAAACTAAGAGAAGAATGATGAATCCTGTAACACTTTGTTGGTCGAAGAAAACAAAAACAGGAATGATGAATAATGCAACATGTTGTTGGTCGACAAAAACAAAGATAGGAATAATGAATACTGTAACATTTTCTAGGTCGAGGAAAAAAAGATATGAATGATGAATATACTAACATTTTCTGGGTTGAAGAAAACAAAGAAAGCATTGATGAATACATTAAAATTTTGTTGGTCGAGGTAAACAAAGATGTGAATAATGAATAATGCAACATGTAGTTGGTCGAGGAAAACAAAGATGTGAATGATGAATAATGCAACATGTTGTCGATGGAGGAAAATAAAGACAGAAATGATGAATACAGTAACATTTGTTAGGTCAAGGAAAACAATGATGAATGATGAATTTGTAAAATTGTGCTGGTCGAGGAAAACAAAGATAGGAATTGTGAATAATACCACATGTTGTAGGTCGAGGCAAACGAAGATAGGAATGATGAATATAGTAACATTATTATGGTCGGTGAAAACAGAGAGAATTTATAAAATTTCATTGTTCCTTGTTTTCATATTCTCATGTCTTGCCCCAAGTGGGTAGCGAGGGAAAAAGCTTTTTACCCAAATGAAGGTCTTATTTATTGCAATATTCAAATTATACATACTACAATGAGGATCTCTGCTTGTTTAACAGAGTGATAAAAAAATCTGGATCTATTCTTACAAGAACCAACATCACAAAGTATGTATTAACAATCAAAAAATGAAAATAAAAGAACCAAGCAGAAAAAAATAGTTTTCTGTTTCCGAAACCGAGCTTATTATTGTGTAATTATTTGGCTTTTCAAGAAATTGAACTGAAGCAGCAGTTTTCTTATCTTGGAGATGTTCTCTTTTTAGTCGTTGATAATAATGCGTTTTTTAACCTCAAATTGATTTCAATCATCTTTATTATTTCAAACCGTATTCTTATTACCAGCAAGTAAACTGCGTATAATTGCAGCACAAAAGGATATGGATTGCAGATTCTTTGACATTTGGAGTCATCAAAATCAATTTTTCAGAATTAGACAAATGCCAGATGACAGACAATCCACCAATTTCTTTGGCTTTATAAAACTGTAAATGCCACAAATTTGTATTTGGCTACAATGGCAACAAAAACAATCTTATAACTATTGTTGAACTTTTAAATGATTGTCAAAGTTAGTTGTATTGGTTACCTGACACGTTTTGGTTTCAAAATGGTGAAACCAAACAAATCATGGAAGACCCAAAATAAAGCTTTGAGTAAGAATGAACACAATTTGAATTGCTGGAATTAAGTACTGTACCATACATTGTGTAGCTAGTTGTCTGGAATTTCTTGTCCTAGTAAAGAGAGAGGCAGATTACACCCTTCCTCTTACCGTCTTATCTTACATTACCTTACTATCAGAATTACAACCTACAGGGAAGCAAATAGTTCTAACCAGTGGGAATACAAATATACTTAGACTTTTATTTTGTGATCCCAGACAATCACACCATTGTTTTATAAAAGCAAAATTGAAGCTGGAATATCGGTGGAAAAAACAAGTAACAGATTCACGACTTCGAATAAACAAGATCACAAAATGTGAAAAGCTGTTATCTTTAAGCTGCAACAAAAGCAAAAGTGTTTTATAACCCTGTTGCCACAAAAACAGAAGTCAAAAAGGCACGAAATACTTTTGCCTGGAATTAATCACAAAGAAACCTTCTATGACAAAAAGGGTTCAATGACAAAGTAGATAGAACTAGTTTTTAGATCCTGGAAGCCTTTGTTCAACACTGGCTTTAGCTAATCAACAGTTAAGGTTCTTTTCATCGGATAAAGTATGGCTGGTGAACCCTTTTGATGCCACGCATTAAAGTTGGAACTAGGGTGAGGAAAATCTCCTGCCTATTTGAACTATTTAACCTGCACCTGTATTGTGCCTTTCATCGGATTTAAACATGGTTTGGAAAACCTTTTGATGCCATGCAGTGCGATTGAAAAAGAGTATGAAAATGCTTGTGCCTATTGGGACTACTTAACCTGTAACGCCAGACAATTCATTATCGTACAAATGATGTTATTGCTTACAAAAATGAATATCAGACAAGCAAGGTACTTGTACAAGAAGCTTGTAATACTCTGTTCCAATTGTAATACTCTTCCAATTGTAATACTCTGTTCCAATTGTAGTACTCTGTTCCAATTGTAATACTCTGTTCGTTGTCATTCGCCAAAGGCAATGAAATAAGCTGTCAAAGTAAAAAAAACACACATGCTTTAATTACATTTTTATCAAATTTATTCATAAAATGAAAATTAAGCTTTGATAAAATTATTATGGTATATATATACATATATATATAAATATATATATATATATATGTGTGTGTGTGTGTGTGTGTGTTAATTGTGTTCATTCCTCGAAATAATTGCTATGGTGATCGACTGACTATCCATGATCTGGTCACCATCTGGTCAACTATTTCATCTTTTCACCATTTTTTCTACATTTCTATACACTCTAATTTCCTATTCCTCAATTTATTTTTGTTATTGTCAACGTTTTGTCAATGTTCTGTTTATGTCAGTGCTTCGTTGTTTTTCTTTAATTTTGCCGTTTAACATCTACGGCTATTAGCTTAACACTCATACTATATATACATATATACGTCATTTTCGATTTTTNCCAATTGTAATACTCTGTTCCAATTGTAGTACTCTGTTCCAATTGTAATACTCTGTTCGTTGTCATTCGCCAAAGGCAATGAAATAAGCTGTCAAAGTAAAAAAAACACACATGCTTTAATTACATTTTTATCAAATTTATTCATAAAATGAAAATTAAGCTTTGATAAAATTATTATGGTATATATATACATATATATATAAATATATATATATATATATAAATATATATATATATATATATATATATATATATGTGTGTGTGTGTGTGTGTGTTAATTGTGTTCATTCCTCGAAATAATTGCTATGGTGATCGACTGACTATCCATGATCTGGTCACCATCTGGTCAACTATTTCATCTTTTCACCATTTTTTCTACATTTCTATACACTCTAATTTCCTATTCCTCAATTTATTTTTGTTATTGTCAACGTTTTGTCAATGTTCTGTTTATGTCAGTGCTTCGTTGTTTTTCTTTAATTTTGCCGTTTAACATCTACGGCTATTAGCTTAACACTCATACTATATATACATATATACGCCATTTCGATTTTAAATGCCCATATACCCTGTACCATAAACAATATACCATATAGGATATACGATATACGATATACGATATGCTATATACTATTTACTATATACTATATAATACTATATATATGAATATATCCTAAAGTGACATTGAAATACAGCTGAACAACTACACTATACAGTAAACAAAAACAAGGGAGATCAAAAGACCAACAAAAAAAACAAGACAATGGTCAACAGTAGCTATTATTATTAGTCTGGTTGCACTGAGGATAGTATTTCCTACATACAGTCCATCTTTATTTTTTCTAGCAGAAGTGTTCCTTTTATGTTGTTGTTTTGGTTTATCAGGTGAAATTTTCCTGCAGTAATCTACCAACAGTTTTTCAATCCATTTTCTACCTTAATATCGTCTCTCTGTAACAACTATATTTTAATGAAATCTGTATCATGCTCATCCGATACATTAGTAAGCCTTTCATTAAATAAATAAATCCAAATGAAAGTGTAAAAAAATGAAGCTTGGGGACATATTGGTACCAATTTTCGGATAGCTTTGTATTAGATTTGCAACAATTTCTTAAGAATTTTCAGTAATGCCCTTACCCAAAAATAAGGCACACAACTGCTTGAAAGAATTTCGGGCAGATAATTGAGATGCAGTGAGGATTCGAGAGATTTCGTCATGATTGGCTAGCTTTTGGATTTCAGAGCCAATGAAAAGACCTTTTGTTTTAGCTTCTTAACAAAATTTCCTTCTGTGCTTTCATAAAAACACCTAAATTAACACGAAGAGGAGACAAAATAAATTTTTCTTCAGACACCAGTGGTACAATTTTAACATTATGTTGTCCTTGCTTCATGATCTGTCTGTGATACCATTCTTTGCACATATAATCATCCTGTCTAGCTCTAGTCCCACAGAGAAAAAAAACCCCAGAAAACCTTGTGTATCCGGATTAAAGACCAGTTAAATCGGCAACAACTTTGACGTCTGCAAGAGGTGTACCACTGATGACCATCATAGTCAGTGTTGTTCAAAATCACTGAAATGCTGAAATACGTTTCTCTCAAAGTAGTTGAAAAGGCAGCAGAAGCCAATGGTAGAACAATTTCAGTTTTAAGTAAGACACTTTCATCCCTCCTTTTGAACCATCAATGAACAATCTCCAACCATGACCCATAGATTCTATGTCCGTAACACCAAAAAGTCCAGAAATATCATTGCAGTAGCATCATCATCAATTTCGTTTGGCGCTTCTCTTTCTTGGGCTGCCACAGCGAATTTACTCTTTCCATTTGCGTCGGTTCTGTGCATCGTCCTCTAACAGTCTAATCCTAATCATGTCATTATACACGCAGTCTCTCCATCTTCTTTTCGGTCTTCCCTGTCTTTTCCTACCTGGTAGTTTCACGTTAAGTTCATGTTTCCCAATGGTGTCACAAACCCCTATGGTGTCTCTAATCCTCTCAGTTCTAATCATCGTCTTGTACAGTTTTCCTTGTAACTCTAAGAGACTACTTTAGCATGCACAATTCTGCTGTTAGCAGATTTTTCTGTTTTATTTTGTGAAGACTATTGGTTAGGGAAGAAGAGTGGGGGGTGGGGGTGGGGTCTGTAGTCCATATGCCATGGCAGGACTTCTCACTGTCTTGTACAGCTTTCCTCGGACCTTGACCGTCATTCTTTTATCAACAAAATTCCGGTCATATTCCGCCACCTGCTCCACCCTGCCTGGATCTTTTACTTCTTTAGCACTGCGTCCACTTTGCTCAACAGCCATTGCAGTAGCATCTGTGGAATAACATCTTAACAGATTTTATGATCTTTTATGATAGTCAGTAGCTTGCTCCAAAAGTCAGTAACTTTTGGAGCAAGTAAATTCCGTTCCTGTAAACATGATGCCAGAATTTCTTTGTCTTTTGTTAAATCTATATCTCTTACTAGTTCATTTAGATCTTCTTGATTAATCAAATGTTGCTTCGGAACAGCGTCTTTAGAAACATATTGACTAATAAGTGATTCATCACTATCGGAATCTGAATTTTCCAAATGAGTAAGGTCAACAGAATAATAGATTACGAATATTTATTTAAAACTCTTGAAAGTAATTTAAATAGCCCTAAACTGTTACATACAAACTCTGAAAGGATTAAATTCAGTCAGAGAAAGGCAATTGTTTCCTTATACATGTGATCGATTTTATTACTCTTTTTTAACTGTGGAGCGTTTATGTAAAATAGTTGACAGGGAAGCTTGTCTTATTTTGAGGAATTTGCAATTCGTAAAATCGTGAACAGTGCCATAATTTTACCAAACGTGCAAGTTTTGCACACATATTAATGATGATTTTCTGAAAATTAACATTTAATGCACCAGCGGAAATCATCGCATAGGAATATACCTTTTTATATAAAGTTAAAATGAGGTAATTTCCATTTTTAGAATATTGACATTACCTTACTCAGAGGGTGTCGTCAATTATATTATACGAGTTAAAATAAGGTAATTCCTATTTTTGGAATAATGACAACACTTAAAACAAAAAATATTGTCACAACTGAAATAGTTTCTTTAAAGTATTTTTTTAAAAATCGAAAATTAACAAAAGCTGTGGGTCTGCGTGAAAACCTAATGTCATTTTATGTCAGCACAATCAAATTATCAAAGTGGACTCTCATCCATTCTATAACTGGAGGAAACAACACTATTTCAGTTATAGAAGTAGGCTTTCTTGTTTCACTTCAAAGCCACTTATCAGACTAGGTTATTCTTTGTGTATGCTCATGGTTTATTTAAAATTTCTAACTTGGTATAATTTGTTAGGTTTCCATTGAAGATTGAAGTGTCCGAACCAAACAAATCAGAGTTTTACTTTTTCCCTTTAAAAATTACTGAATTTGCCCTTTCTTTTACCCTGAGAACAATCTTTATACCTTAAAATGCGCTGTTTCCTTATATATTTCCTCTTTTCATATGTTCTTTCCTGGAAATAAGTTGAATTGAATTTTTTAACTGGTTATTCCGTATTTAAAATGTATATTTCATAGGGGATAAACGCGTAAAAATTGTCATAATTCTTTAAAAGTCATTTTGGAGTAAAAGATGTCAATAAAATAAAACCTCTCCATTTTTGCCAACTTTTATCGCACAACTTTCGGTAATGACGTTTTCGTTAAAACTCATCAAAAATTATTCTCTAATTTACTCGGATTTTTAACCCTCACCCTTAATTTTGATTGGCTACATGTATGTACATGCAATTATGTTTTGATGCCCCCACATGTGACAATCCTAGAGTGGCAATATTACTGCCGCAGAATTATTGATTGGTGGCTTCTCATGCTGACCAACGCAAACCATAGAATCAGGCCATCCCCTTGGATTTGTTTACTCCACATTTTGCAAAGTCTAGTGAATTTTCGCTGTGCCTTATTCTGGTACTTCTGGTACTATTTTGTAAAATGTAAAAGGCTACACAGAATGCCCTCTTTTGACTCACGTCCACAAAAGGGATTCATTGAACAGTGCGTGGAGTGTATCCCAACAGTCATTTAACTTATTGAAAAATGATCCAGTGAATGTTCAGTGGCCAAAATGGCACATCAGTGAAACGTTAGATGACTAAGATTATCTTATCAAATTTGAAACTGGGAAATATAGTCCAGTTCCCGGGAATCCATAAACCATTCACTTGGCTTTTGTTCTTATTGTCATGTTTATCGCCTGTCAATGGACACCTTCAGTAACAATTTGTGAGGAAGCAAAGAGGCAGCAGGAGCCTATTCACAGCTTTTCGTGGGATACTGTTTTGTATTTGGGGTCTGCCGCCTTTTTTGTTTTAATTTGAGAAACTCCTTCTTTGGCAAGAAGCACGAATAGAGCTCATAGCTGATGAATGCAGTCAATATGAGATTAGAAAAATGTTATCCCAGTTAATCTCCAAAATAATCTAGTTAGCACGGAGTGGTAGAAATTACCTTTTCCATCTCTACCTCCTATCTCATATATGAATAAAACTTAGGTCAGCTTTCTTGAGCTAGCGTCAGTTCAGCAACGTAGAAGAGAAACATTAAATTTTGAACCCACTTTTTCTTGTACAATAACACTGGTCACCAAAAAATTTTTTTTCAATTTGTCATGAAACTATATGTGGTTTATAATGACTTTGAGGGTGCTGAATCCAAAAATGACTTCAGTTTTTAACATTAAATACGGCTTTATAGTACTGATTTGCTCCATTTTCAGAAAATCCATTCATTTTTTAAATGACAAGATGTATGGTAAAAATCCTTTAAAGTCAAACCATTGTATTGTAGATATACAAAAATGTATTCTACAAAAGACGTGGTTCACGTTTACAACGTTGTAGGCTTCATTAGACATAACCTGAAACCTGTTTTATCTTATTGAAATGTCATTACCCTGCAGACCACCGTTGACACCCATATAATGGCACACTTTTCTATCCTTCATTTACTGGATAACAGTACAAGCTGCAGAGAGGTAATAAACGATAGAGTATGAACTTGTGGGGAAGAATTTGAGTATCTGGTTTCTATGTAAACAGCTCCAAAGTTGGCAACGCAAAATTACATTGAAACATTCAACATTGGTCTGTTTAAACAACCTATTGGATTGAAGCTGACAAAAAACATTTTTATAGAATATAACCCTAATTTTTTTTAAAACAAAATAGAATATTAAAAAAAAATAAAAACAGCATATGCAAAGTGATAGTACTTTCTCAAAATATACACATAGGTATAAAAACATGGTATACCGCACAGTTACATATTAAAGCTCATAATGGGTACAATCTTCGAGGAAAAACCCGAGATTTAGGATTAAAGTAAAGAAAAGGATAATATAATAGATTGGTGAATAAATGAAAACTTTTAATTCTTTTTTTTTTGGATTAAAAGGGAAATTAGCACTACAGTATAGATGCTGTGCTATAGCTAAATCACAATTAACAATTTTGATTACACTTTTGCACTGTCTTTTTTTGGTAAATCAATCAAGACGAGATTTTCCACTCTTAACATTAAACACATGTTTTATTCTATCGATCAATCTCAAGGACGTCAGATTTGCTTTTCATTTAGAAGCATTGGGGGAGTCTACATTCAGTTTTCATCAACTACCCAAAGACAAAAAGAGCTTGAATATGGTTCTTCAAACTGCTATTGACAAAAGGTGTCCGCCTTTCATTATTCCCTTGTTTTCTTTAGCCAATCACAAAAGATTTGCCAGCTTTTTTTATCTTTTCTTTGTTGAATTGATAAAAAATTATAGATGTAAGAGCTTTATCATGTCATGAGTCGCGAGCTTTTTCCGAGCTGTGTTTTGGGAGATTCTTCTCCCATCGCCAGGCCTCGCCTTAGGTACTCACTGGTATTCTTCATGTAAGGCAGAGGTATACGTTTCAGAGGTTCTTTATCTTCATAATTAGGTCCAGTGGGTCTGTGCAAGGCTCTCTGGACATCCTTAGCGTGGTATCCATTGGTTAAGAGAACCCTCTGAAGGTGTCTTTCTTCTTTTCTAAGGTCATGTGGGTTAGAAATAATGTTTCTTGCTCTTCCAAACAGGGTGGTGATGACACTATTTCGAGCTGAGACTGGATGGTGTGATGCATTGTTGAGGTACTGGTCAGTGCGAGTTGGTTTCCTGTAGATGGTAACGAAAATACTGCGATCTGCCTGCCTCTTTACTAGGACATCCAGGAAGGGTATTTCTCTTCGTTCTTCTTTNGGGTCTGTGCAAGGCTCTCTGGACATCCTTAGCGTGGTATCCATTGGATAAGAAAACCCTCTGAAGGTGTCTTTCTTCTTTTCTAAGGTCATGTGGGTTAGAAATAATGTTTCTTGCTCTTCCAAACAGGGTGGTGATGACACTATTTCGAGCTGAGACTGGATGGTGTGATGCATTGTTGAGGTACTGGTCAGTGCGAGTTGGTTTCCTGTAGATGGTAACGAAAATACTGCGATCTGCCTGCCTCTTTACTAGGACATCCAGGAAGGGTATTTCTCTTCGTTCTTCTTTCTCCATGGTGAATGTGATATTTGAGTGCATGCTGTTAATGTGTTCAAAGAAACCTTGTAGGTGGTCCTTTTTGATGATTGTAAAGACATCATTGACGTACTTTTTCCAGACAGTTGGTACTTGGTCTGCTGTTGATAACGCTGTGGCTTCAAATGCTTGCATGAATATTTCACCAATAACCGAGGATGTAGGGGCTCCCATCGGTACACCGTTGGTTTGCGTGTAGATGTCATTTTCAGGAGGAAACATGTTGTTGAGGAGTACTCGTAGTAGGTTCAGGATATCTGAAGGTTTCAGTGTGGTTCTTGATGGCAATGAATCATCATGTTCAAGAAGGTCCTCTACAATTCTTAAGGTGCCGTCAATAGGGATACTTGTATATAATGATGTGACATCAAAGGAGACCATGATCTCATCTTCTTGGGTTCTTTGGTGTGCAATGAAGGCGGCAAAAGCAGTGCTGCTGTTACAGTGGTGTGGATTCATCTTTGTGTAGGGACACAGAAGGTCAGCTAAGTAACGTGAAAGTGAATGAAGCGGACTTCCAGACTAAGCCACGATTGGACGTATTGGAATATTAGGCTTATGTACTTTTGGTAATCTATAGAACCGTGGTAGAGACAATTATCCAGAAGATGGTTTTTCTGTAACGTAATTAGTGCTTTGCTGACTTTGGTCTTGACTGAGTTCACTGGGTTGCGCTTAACCATGGTATATGGTCCATTGTTGAGATGTTCCTGGCACTTCTGGATGTACTCAGCTTTGTTGAGGATGACAGTTGCACGCCCTTTGTCGGCTGGTAGGATGGAGATCGAATCATCTTTCTTTAGGGTTTAGATGGCACGTCGTTCCCTTTTCGTGATGTTGTCAGTGGGTACTTTGGAGGATTGAAGGGTAAAGCTTGTTTTGCTCTAATTGTGTCTACTTCACATTTGGTAAGATCTTTCACTCCTGTTTCCACTATTGAGACAAGTTCCTTTGCAGGGATGATTTTGGGGGTAACAGAAAAGTTCAAACCTTTCATAAGAAGGGATTTCTCTGTGGATGACAGTGTCCGACTAGACAGATTAACAATCCAATTAGACTGGCCTGTGGGTTTTGGTATTGCTGATAACTTTCGTTTCTGGTTCTCGAACTTCTTTTGGTGTCTTTCCCTGGTAGAGTGAAATCTTTGTATGCGAGTGTTATCCAAGGATGAGATTAATTCATGGTAGTGCACGGTGCTTAGTCTCCTCGAAAGAAAAAATTCGGCTTCTCGAATGTTTGCAGCAAGTCGCAAACGTTTTCTGTGATTTAAATGAATTCTTTCTTGAAGAAGTTGACGGCTTGTCCGTTCAAGTATACACCTTGATCTGTTTGTGGCAACTGGGCAACGAAGACGTAAATCATTTGGCATCACATGCTTGTGTAGGCATCTTAAGGAGAACCTTAAGTGATTGGAAAATTCAACAATCTTGATCTTTGTTCTTTCCAGACATCGGCGGCGCAAAAAGAATATCTTCTTCATGTTTCCTTAATAATCTTGAAATTCTGAATTTTATGGACTCAGAGGAACCCATAGATGTAAGAGCTTTATCATGTCATGAGTCGTGAATTTTTTCCGAGCCATGTTTCGAGAGATACTTCTCCCATGGTCAGCTGGCTTCCTCTGAGTCCATAAAGTTCAGAATTTTCATGATAAAAAATTTTCTTGTTTTAGCTTCTTGGTCAAAACCAGAGCAAGCGAAAAAGTTTCGTCTATAATTAAAGTGACTTTAATTATGTTCAAGCTGAAATGCTAGCAAAAACCACAGGATCATATTCACATACTAATTAATTCATTTATGGTTTATCATAAAAAATATACACAAGATTTGATGTCGAATCCTTTGGACTTTGGACTAAATGTTTTCGCTAGTACTCGTCATGATCATCTCCGCAGAATGAAAATTTACCGATTAAGTGGTATTTTAGCAATGATGACAGCAGAGTAAAGGAACAAAATCTGCTTATATTGAATTTGGTTGGTCTATAATTTCATTTTTAATCCTCTCTTCCTGTCATTTGGAATTAACGAGTGCTAGTGGAAGTGATTGTGGTCAAACTCAATGCTTTTGTCTTCAATATCCAATACATTTAAGCTATTCTCAGGGTACATAAATTCATAGTACTTGCGACAAGGTAAAAAAAAGTCTATCGTACAACAATTATGCATGACGTAATTAATGAAACAACTGTCGTCGCTGTGCTTGCTATACGGCCAGAGACAATCTTCAAAAACAACACCTGTATACAAGGTCTGACCACCCCTTGGTAAATAAAATACTTTAATTCGCTTCGACAAGTAAGTACTATGCATGCATCACTATCCCATCGAAAATATACGATGAATCTTGGGCAGAATCTGAGAAAAGAGACTGAGGAGAACTTTTTAAACCAAGGGCGCAATGGAAAAAATTCAATATAAGGTAGGTGTCGTGCGATAAAAATATAGGTTGTCAAACATGCATGAAAACGCAGAGCAAGTTCTGGTTTCATTTTTACTATTTATATCCTAAATTCCTTGCTAATACCCTTCAGGCAACCGATATTTTAGTTTTAGTGCTACGCTGAAAATATTTATACTTATCTTAAAAGCATGGCCTCGATGCTTACGTTAATGGATGAAACTTTAATCTCGGCAATCATTATTTTTCTTAACAACAAATATCAATTAAACTCAGGTTCCATAACTAATATACATTAGCACTATTCAAATGACCATTCCTTTACAGGAAAAATATAATTATGCCTTTTGCCTCCTGTAAGCGGTGACCAATCTAACATCATTAGTTAGATATACTGATCACAATTATTTTTCTTTAGCAAAAAACAAATAAAAAATTTTTATATATAGGGTGCCAGAATAACAAAACTAAATACCAGTTTGTTTTCACCAATACTGAAAAACGAGAGGAGCGAGAAACATGCTACTTTTTGTTTGGCTGACGATAAACGAAAAGGATATTTGAAAGCCGGTCACATTTTGTGACTGGCTGTCTAAAACAGTTAAGGACTTTGCACAAATTCTTTTTGTCTAAAAAGAAGCGGTGATGAAAATTGAATACTCTAGCTCTGCCCATTATTTTAAACAGTTGTAGCTCCAAATTTGCATTGGATTCATGGTGTAGTATAAATGTGCTTTTGCTGAATCACAATGAACAATGTTGCGTATACTCTTGCAGTGTCTTTTTCACTAAACTTAACTGACAAGTTTCTCTCTAAATATACTAGGCGAGTGCTGTTTTATTCCGTCGATCAATTTTAAGGGCGTCCGGGCCATATACCTACCAACAAACCGGTACTTAAACTCATAAACAGCTATACTTATATTTGTGGCAGGCAAGACCTCCTTATTAATTGAAGGGGAAATTCCCCGTGACCTGAAAATTTCTTTGGGTGCAGTAGACTGATAGCATTCGGAAACTGCCCTGGTCAGGGTTGAGACATATAGAGCACTTTCGGAGGCCCCTGTTTAACATAATTTTGGAAGCTGTATAATTCATAAGGAATAACTATGTCTAACACATCGTTAGTTTAACCGTTACTTTAAAGAATTTGCTTCATTTTCTCTTTCTCCTGACAACTCCCCAGAAGAGCAAATGACGACAGCACGATTAACTAAAGTAAAAGAAGTTTTGATGAGATCAATTCAAAAACTGCGTGGAACTGAATGAGTCCCACCGAAGGTATTGTCCAGTCAAGGTTGGCTTACCAAACATACTGGTGTTTTGAAACACACCACGATGTGTTGGGCAAATATATTCGTATCGATTATCAACCTTCCAAAATCCTGTCAAGCAGGGCCCAAAAAAGTGACCTGTATACCTCAAAACCCTGGGTAGTGATGGTTTCCACTAAAACAATACAACGTAAATGGCAGCGCTAAGTTTGCCTTTTATTTGGAAGCATTGAAAGCAATTCGTATTTAACTTTCAACAACCTCTCTTTGTAGACAATACGAATTTGTGTCTAGGCTCTAATTGTTTTAGACAGCCAGTCAAAAACAAATGGAGGGCTTTAAACAAAACTTCCCCCCGGCAACGCCCATAAGTGGCGGGGTTTATAGTTCCTCTCTTTGTTTTACAGTATTGACAATAAACAAAGTTGGTTTCAATTTTATTTTTCTAGCGTCTTAGTTCAGAAGAGTGCCAGCGAAATAGTATTTTGTTTCTATTTCTGTATTCTGCTTCGGTATTTCTCTACTTTGTTACTGAGTGGTGGAAAATTACAAAACTGATGGTACATTCGAGCGTACGTTCTCACTTATCAAGCGGGTTTCCAAAGCAAAGATTTTAAACCAATACTGAAGTAATATTTTATGTAACTGCTAATAATTGGTGTATTGGGATAAGGTCAGGAAACGTTTGCAACATGCATGTAATGCCATTATTACTATTAGAATAGGCATTATTAATGACACATCTTACGAAGATATTGGTAAGTAAATACAATGGGATTCTAAGTTTAAAAAATATATAAATACATGAAGCAGGAGCAATGGCTAAGTAACTAGTCAGTTGCACTGCAACCAAGACATCCTTCTTTCGGTATCTCATGAGGGAAAAAAGCTTTAGAAAACCAAGGAAATCACACAATAAAGCCATGGGTTGGCTTCAAAAAGGATAAGAACGTCTTTAGTGCCAAATTACAGTATAGCAACAGTATAGCCCAGCTAGCTCATGTGGATATAACAGCCCAAATTGCTGGTTCAAACCCAGTTTGATACACTTACTTTTTACTTTTCTCTGCATTTACAATTCTCTATTTACATTATTTTTACAACAAAAAGATCACATAGCTCTCAAAAATGCTGTATGCAATCATTCTTCAAAAAATATGTACAATTCAATACCTGCTCTTTGAAACAACTACAGCATGTTTACTTATCAAATATATCAGGTTGTACAAAATTACTTACAACAAAACCTTTGTGGTTGTAGTAGCTGATGAGGAGTGTTTGAAAATGGTTATTTTTTTATATTTACATATTATCACGAAAATAGTACATCAAATAAATTTTTGATAAATGAAATGAAATTCACTTTGATGGCAGAGAATGTACAATTTATCTCAGCCAAACTCTTATCGATCCTTGATTAAGTGGCTCGAATCTAAAAGCGACAAAATAGAGTTCAAATTGAACTTGGAAAAAAATTCAACAGTATCTTGTAACGTTTTAAATTCAATGGAAAAAAGTTGTCAGTTCAGTAAACAAGGAAAGTACGGGCAACATGAAGCAACAAAAAAACTGAAAAAAAAATCTCAATAAAATTGATTAACCTATTAGCCTGTCTCCGTGTCCTACTATCTGCCTAAATAACTCTCCAGGTAAGGTAAGCACATCTTTGTATGTATACATTTATGTATCCATCCATCCATGTGTGCTAAAGTGCATGTAGGTCCATGTATACATACATGTATGCATACATGTCTACATGGCTCTATGTATAAATGTCTATATGGCTGTATGTATGCATGCATGAACGGATGTATATGTGTTTATATCTGTATGTGAACAAGTAATTGTGAAGTATTTCACAATTACTTATCACAATTACATCACATAATCATATCCATTGCAGATTTCTAGTCAGACAATAGCTAGTAACATTAGCTTTGCCCAATGTATACATTTTCAATAATTATTCTTCATGAAACATCCAATGCATTAAATAAATAATGGGATTTAATATGTCAGTTACTTTTGATACTGCATTTCAATTTAATAAGCTTTATCTAATACTAAAAAAAAAATAAAAAAAAAATAAAAAAAAACAAACAAACTCCATTGGTAATCACTTGTAATAAAAGGTTTAAACACTTTACACAAAGCCGTTGATCATTAATCATACGGTAACATGGTCGTAAAAAACAAAACTTACCGATAATTAAGTTTCTCCAAGCGTTTCATAATAGCTGGTTTAAGTTTAGCGACCCCACCTTTGCTGTGATTTCCTCGTCCTGTTATAACTTCAACCCAGAGTTTATTGCCTGGAGATAAGAAAAGAGTTTTGAATGAGAAAATTAGCAAGTTTACCGACAAGCCACCATTTTTCTTATTCGTTAAAATTAATTAATTATGTTCTCTTTCCAACTCCTTTTTATTACTCCATTCGTATTTAGAAAGCCAAACGTCAATCTTACTAAAGAGCACATTCTTTTTCAAATATGTATTTTTTTTGAGTAACTGAGAAGATCTGATGCGACATTGGTGAGAATACGCTCTTGCCATAGCAGCAAAAACAATCATCTGAGTAAATCCATCGGTGCTGCGTTATAATAATTTAACTTATTTATTGATTCATATATTTATTTACTAACTTATTTCAAAAAACATTTATAAAAAATTACAATCCAGTTTAAGATAAATTGCTGTCTTGCTGTTCCTGTCAAAAAGCACATTACAAACACCTTAATTAAAAGGCATTTAATACAATCAATGCTTACCGACAGCTTATTCGCAAAATGCTACCTCGACTACGTCCAAAGTAGAGCGTAACAGTTCGATAAAGTCTCATGAAGTAGGAGTTAAAATGGTACTGGGTTTGTGAATACGATAAAAAGTTTATGAAAATAATGTACACTATACAATGAGTCAACACTTCAGAAAAAAAAATCATACGATGTAACTTGCTACAGAAAACACGTCAGTTAGTATTTTTCTTAAGAACAAATATCAAAGAGACTCAGTTTCCATAAATGATAAGAAATTAGTACTATTTAAATGACCATTCCTTTTTGCCCCCACGTTTTACGTCAACCTCAGTCAAATGACGTAAATCTCGTATGAGGGATGAGTAACGTAATGACGTAGAACACCAATTGATACATAGCAAAATATTTCATGACTAACGTTTTAGTATTTTAATAGAAACAATATTAGAAAAAAACTGGAATTCAAGAAATGTGTTTCAACGAACGTGAACATTTCAAACATGAAATTCTGTTCAAGAAAATGCGAACGTCATAATGTAATAGGGCTTAATAAAAATGAGTGCAATGGCAACAAGCGGTGAAGAAACTCAAAATGTATTTTCTCTTTGTAGAAAAAACACCTTTTTAAGGTGACTATACTCAAATTACTTATCCGAATAGTCGCACCCTTTATGCACAACAGCAAAAACAAAATATCCGATGTTTGTGACCTAACAGAGAATGGTTTATCGAAAAGTGAATAACATCATACTTTTTACATTTCTAAAATTCTTACTGCTCTAAATCTATGCGATATTATTTTAACTATCACCCTGTTTTTGTCTGGTACAACAAGAGTGTTTGTATATTTTATTATTTAAAAATATTTCATGCCCTCTAGGTACGTTGGGACCAGTGTATCTGACCTTGGAATGGAAGCCGTCTTTCCGTTGAAGGTTCACCCTTATTTGTTTTATCCAGCTGTGATGTCCAACGATTGAGATATGGAGAAAAAAGGGGGCACTTAAGTAAAGGAGGGGAATGGGGTGTCCAAAAATGATCTGGTGAAAAGGAGGCACCAATAGCTGAGGTCGTCCAGCATATGACCATGGTAGCCCTAGCCACTGGGTTCGAATCCAGTTCGGTGTAAACATATTGTTGGAAATGTTAAAAATTTTAAATCCTCTCCATCTGCACTGGGCATTGAATTTTAGGAGCATTTTTTCGTATTGGCGAAACATAAATTCTCAATTTCAAATATTCAAATTCTGTTTTCAATTTCTTGACTGGGCTATGTTTGTTATCATTATCACGGCTTTAAAATAATCGTTTGCATGCAGCCATTAAGTGCCAGATTCGGAAATTTCGATTCCATATTCTATTAAAAAAACCCTTTTAATCTGAATCTGAATCTGAATCTGAAGATCCCACTGAGATGTTGATTGTGGGCACGTCGCAGGAGCCGGTGACGACTATAGAATCGACGGAAAAACTGGGGTGTGTGCCGCAATACTTTCCGAATAAAAGTCTTTAAAAATTGCACTGCCATACAGTTTGTTCACTATTGAAATATGCACATAAAACAGTTTCTTTCTCTTATCAGCAGTACAAAGTTAACATGTTAAAAACAATGAGGTGGCTTAGTATTGTTAATTAATTGATAGCAACGTGCTTTTACTTATGGCTGGTTTTTTATGGATATCAATAAAAAAAAAAGAAAAAAGGAAAACTAAATACAGAAAATGAAGTAGGCTCATATAATATTAGTAGTTTATATGCCTCCTCCTACATGACAAATTATTAAATACAATCCTTCACCTTGGGAGAGATTTCAAGCACAACTACATGCCAACATCCACAATTTGTCATATGCTTGATAGATCACCTGCAATAATACCAGTGTCTCCAGTAAACAAGTCAGGGTACCTCGACTTCTTATTGTTGGAGCATTTCTATAGTACAAGATCAGACGTCGTCTTTGGCACCATAACAATTGCCAACACAGCGGATTTGTCGTTGCTTAACACCGAAACTGATGCGTGGGAGCTTGCCATTATTAAAAATGCTGTAAAAAGATGGCAACTGATAACCTGTAATAGGACTGTTGGGGGCATATAACGAATGCTAGTAAAGGGGAAAACTCACTTTTGTGTTCTCCCTCGTACAGAAATGCTTCGAGCGCTTCTAGGGCTTCGTTTACATGAAGGCCATGTAAATCTAGCACTGTATGTCGATCCTTGTCTGTATTTCTATGGAAAATGTAAGATACGGTTGCTGAATAATTCTGCTATTATGCGGAACACATAATCACCGTTATAAAGCTTAAATATTCTTTGTCATAAAAGCGAACTACGCTGTTATTAAGGGATGTTTCTATCTTGAAACAAGTACACATTTCATTCCCTGATTACATTACTAGCTTGGTAAAGCAATGGCAATAGTACTTATTTCCATTTTTTACCGTCTTTTAAAGACATTGCGACATCAATGATGGTAAATGGTGCCTATTTTCTCGGGGCAAGTCCTAAACGGTGCACAATGGTGAACATAAGATGAAATAAAAAATCGGGCAGATGACAAAAGTATTAGGCGGAAGTGGAAGTCTGAAGGAATCTGCTTCTTGGCAGAACATTGAGAACGACGACGACTACGATGATGATGACGATGATTAGTATCTGAAAGGAGAGAAAAATCAGTTTCATACGCAGGATCAACCAACGATACCGAACTCCCTTAGCTGAATGGTACGTTGAAGAAAGGACATGTATGTGGGTAAGTATGTGTGTATGTCTGTTCGCCTGCCTGTATGTTTGTCTGTATGTTTATCTGTATGTCTGCCTGTCTGTCTGTCTGCCTGTCTCCCTGTATGTATGTATGTATGTATGTATGTATGTATGTATGTATGTATGTATGTATGTATGTATGTATGTATGTATGTATACATGTATGTAGGATTGTATTATGTATATAGGAATGTACATGTGTATGTATATGTGTATGTATATATGTGTGTGTATGTATGTATGAATGTATGTATGTATGTATGTATGTATGTATGTATGTATGTATGTATGTATGTATGTATGTATGTATGCCTGTCTGTCCAAGCTAAATCATGTCTTAGTTAAAGAGCTACTATATGCAGACGATGCTGTTTTTTTGTCGCACACGGAAGCTGATATGCAGCATATAATGGATCGCTTTGCTGCCTCCTGCACTGCCTTTGGTCTAAAGATCAGTCTGTCTAAAAGAAAGATGATGCTCACTCCTGCTCCAGGCCAGCCATACGTAGAACCGAACATCATGGTCTATGGTGCTAGGTTAGGAGTAGTCGATTCGTTTGTCTACCTTGGTAGTTCTCTGTCAAGGGATGGCTCTCTTGATACTGAAATCCACAGACGAATTCAGAAGGCTGCTGTTGCATTTGGAAAGTTAGATAATAGTGTGGTCTGTCCATGGCATCACAAATAAGACAAAAATTTGCGTTTACAAGACCTGTGTGCTAACCACACTCTNTAGGAGTAGTCGATTCGTTTGTCTACCTTGGTAGTTCTCTGTCAAGGGATGGCTCTCTTGATACTGAAATCCACAGACGAATTCAGAAGGCTGCTGTTGCATTTGGAAAGTTAGATAATAGTGTGGTCTGTCCATGGCATCACAAATAAGACAAAAATTTGCGTTTACAAGACCTGTGTGCTAACCACACTCTTGTATTAATCGGAGACATGGACACTGCATCAAAGGCGCACTAAATGGCTTGAACGATTTCACCAAAAATGCTTAAGACGTATCTTAAACATCAAGTGGCAAGCACAGGTACCCGACACTGAGGTCCTTGTGAGAGCTTGTTGCTCTAGTATCGCGACCCTTGCAATCAGATCTCACATGCGTTGGGTGGGCCACGTGGTTCGAATGGAAGACTGTAGGCTGCCGAAACAACTTCTTTATGGGGGGTTGGAAAATGGCAAGCGCCTTCAACATACGCCTATGAAGAGGTTCAGGGACTGCACAAAGAACAATTTGAATGCCCTGTAAATCAACATTGACATGTGGGAAGAACTTACAATACCAAGGCCGGAGTGGCGAAAGCTTGTACGTGAAAGTTGTGATGCTCTTGAGGAAAGAAAGCAGCACCACAACAATCTGAAGCGAGAGCTTCGTAAACGATTAGTTGATGGTCTTAACCATAACACACAGAGCTGGAAATGCGACACTTGTGAGCGAGTGCTTCTGTCAAAAGCTGGCTACGTCAACCACTTTAAGTCACATCTAACTCCTGTTCAGGCCAACTTTGTACCTACTAGGCCAGACCAAACAACCTGTGATATATGCAGCAAAGTTTGCAAGTCTACTGCTGGTTTGAAAAGACATATGATTGCTCAAAAGAATGCCCTTTAGCCTCCAGAAGCAGTCAACCCAGTGGATATTACTCAGTCTATATGCCACATCTGTTTCAATGTATGTATGTATGTATGTATGTATGTATGTATGTATGTATGTATGTATGTATGTATGTATGTATGTATGTATGTATGTATGTATGTATGTATGTATGTATGTATGTATGCCCGTCTGTCTACTGCCTCTTTCGACGCTCTTGTTTTTTTGTCAGTAAAAAAATCGAAACTTTATTCGTTTTCTATGGAGTTGACTTAAACATCGAAAAAAAAAACCCCAACTATGATTGTATGTACAATGTCATCTATAATCACAGTAAAGAGTATTGTGTTCAAAATATCCCAATATAATTTTATAATTTTTAATCATTAAATGATCATCATTTAGTTTTAATTCTATTGAAATTCGTTTGAAAACAAACAAAAATAATTATTGGTGTTCGTTTGTGTTTCTTTATCAACAAGGGCAGTTATCATTAAGTGCAATGCTATGTTGATGTTTGATTTTTTTTGAAGGTCTTCCTTATTTTTATTTTTTATTTTTCCTTTTTTATTTGCTGGTGGTTAATTAAATTTAACAAACTTGCCTTTTTTCTTTTTCTTTTTTATCTGGGTCTTGAAGGCATTATCAAGAGAGTTCTGCAGTGGGTGTCCAGACGAAATGCTTTACGCTGGAGACTTAGTTTTGGCCAGTGGTACTGTTGAGAGAGTTAGGGAAAAGCTGAAAATGTGAAAAACGGGTATGGAAAGCAAATGCTTGAGAGTTAACTTGGGAAAAACCAAAGTGATAGTCAGCTGGACTGATTTTGGTAAGCCTAAAACAAAGGGAAATTTCCGTGCTCAGTTTGTGGGAAGGGAGTGGGAAGAAACCCAATTTTTTGTGTTACATGCAGGCACTGGATGCATAAAGAGTATAGCGGGATAAAAGGATAGTTATCCGAAAAATTCCCTTTTAACTGCAAAAAGTGTGTAAGCAGAGATTCAAGAGCCAATCTCAAATTTTATCAGTACTTCTATATTTATATTTATTCATACGTTTGACTCCATCTTCAAATTTTATCAGTACTTCTATATTTATATCTATTCATAAGTTTGACTCCATCTTCACATTTTATCAGTACTTCAATATTTATATCTATTCATAAGTTTGATTACATCTTCAAATTTTATCAGTACGTCTGTAATTATATTTATTCATAAGTTTGACTCCATCTTCAAATTTTATCAGTACTTCTATACTTATATCTATTCATAAGTTTGACTCCATCTTCAAATTTTATCAGTACTTCTATATTTATATTTATTCATAAGTTTGACTCCATCTTCAAATTTTATCAGTAC
>RDPX01000465.1:345387-360049 GCA_003991215.1 Morbakka virulenta | reverse complement strand
CAAGTTTTTGGCTTTCAGTCCGTCCCTAAAAGCCGTCTCTCTCTGCATCCATGGGTACTCAACCGAGCCTGGTGAATAAGGACAGCAAAAAGGTGATTTTGGTACTCACCCCATATACTGCAGTTAATGAAACCTAAATGCCCTATTATGATCACAGTTCAATGCATTATTCATCATAAAAATAGCGCTGCAAATGTTTTATTATCAAAAACAAATATGTTCTGCAGATACTTTGACGAAAATTACTAAAACGTATTGATTCACATTTCGCATGAGGTTCATTGTTTTGCTTTTTTCGTGACACGGAACGATACAATGAAAAACTCTCTGGGAGATGAATGGCTGACTGATGATCTTCATTGAAAAACCAAGAAAAGCAATAATGAGTTGCCTTACTGGTATTTTCGGAAAGTTGAATGCGTTGAATCTTGACCTGCTGTGGCACCACAAGACAAATAAAATGACAAAACCATTTGTTGTTTTTTTATTTTGCAGCTGTCTCAGGTTTCTGAAGCGAAGTATATTGCATTGGGATACTTTTTTAAAGGCTTAAGGTCAACGATAGTAGTTCTTATTCTTGTGTCATCTATAAGATGTAAACTCTTTTTCAAACGTTTTTAGAATGAAATTTCAAATTCAGAAGGGCATTTGAATAAAAAAGGTTTGAAGCCACTGGCTTAAATAGTACCCCATTTGCAAATTAAACCTCATCATATCCGATGTAATTATGTTGCTGTACTTTAGCGCTTTAAAACTAAAGGAAAACGGATATGACAAGGTGTCTGTAGTAAATATTTGGTTTCTGTACTGTTAACAGGAAAGGAAACAATAGTCTATCATATTTGCTCCTAAAAAAATCAACTTCAGTGGGAAAAACGAATCGAAAATTATTGAAAAGAGCAAAAGGCCATTAAAACAGCTAACTAGTCTGTAAGTAGAGGAAGTCATATTAAACAAAACTACTGTAGATATCAAAACAAAATAGAAACATATTCATAAGTGATTTTTTAAAATATTCTGTTCCAGCAGAAACTGTCCTTTAAAAACTTTAGTATACCAATATGGCACGGCGTAGAAAAACAAAATCATGCTATATATTCAAACAAAAATGAAAGTGTGAGGTCAGTTAGGGAAGGGGGTATTGTCTCTACTGCTGTTTAAAGTAAGACCTTGCAGCTGGTACAACTGGATCCGACTTCTTACGGGTGTCATCACAGGTAGGGTGTGACACGACCACAATGTCACTGTCATTACAAGTGCTGCTGCCTTAAAAGGATTTAACTGATTGACGTCCCAATTTGAATTTTGTTTTACTACATCTAAATGAGCACTTTATTGTCAATACAGACTTTAGTTAAACAAATAATATATATTTGAACTAGCAACAGATTTAAATATTATATTTTATTTATATTTTAATATAGACTATATATTTAAATATCGACTAAATATTTAAAGAAGGACTACTTTTACGCATGGACTATATTTTAAATACGTTCTACATTCAAATATAAACTCTATATTTAAATAAGGACCTTAAATTTTAATAAGAGCTACATTTTAAAAAGGCTATAAATATATTGCAATAAAAACTACACTTTAATATGGACTACAACTTTAATTAAGGTTTACATTTAAATATGAATTAAATTTCCAGAAGGACCTTCTATTTCAATACCGGCTGTATTTTAGAAAAGCCATATATTGCATTAAAAAGTACAATTTAATATCGACTAAATATTTAAAGAAGGACTACATTTAAATACGTACTACATATTAAGTTAAGGATTTTATTCAAAGACGAACTACAGTTAAATAAATGAGTTTATTCAAATTAGAAATATGTATTAAATAGATTATTTTGAATAATTGGAATAATTGGAAAGTTGACCTAGTGCTACAGATACGACTGGAAAAACGTATGGTATACCTTACCCTGTTGTATATTCCAAAATTTTGGCTTCTACGCAAGGAGAGAAAGAATAGACGTGTTGGCGATATATGGTCAACGTAGATTATTAAGGATATTATAATTGGGTTAAAGGAAATACCTTCAGTTTTGTATAAAGGTGGCAATGCTTAAAATATCTGAATATCTGACAAGAATATCTAGATACCTTAAAATCTTGAGGGTGGTCATTTTCGATGCGAGGAAAAGAAAGATATGACGCAGGAGATTGAGTTCAGGGCGATAACAAAAACAGATCCATGTGGAAAAAATCTAAAATCTTCAAATATAAAATATTCTAAAATATCTAAAATATTCAATTTCAAATAGACTAAATGATACCATTGCATCTTTGCATATTCTACTATGTGCATTTTAACATGTGATTCTGCTGACTAGTGTATGCGGTGGGTTGTGTATGCATTTGGGTGGTTGCGTGTGCTGCTATACAGTTATGTCACTGTATATGCTAATGTGTGCAAACTAACTAGTAGTAATGTGCTTACGTATACAACTATGTAGTTATGTGTAGTTCTCTGTGCTAAGCTTTGCCATTGTTTGGTTATTGATTTTAATGCGTGACAATTAGCACTTACCTTGCTTAAGCATTTCTTGGTTCTTTGCTGTCCGCATCTAAAAAACGAAAGTAAAAATTGGTTCACCTTCTTTACTATTAAAAGGCAACTTATTTCTTAAGGTCATTAGTTGATTTCTCCAAATGGAGACAAATAACCAGGCGAAAAAAATGTGTTTTTGAAATCGTGCAAGCAATGTTTCAGTTGTTGTTAAGTAAATCAAGTTTACTGATTCCAAAAATAACATTAGTTTTTTTACAGTTAGTTCTAGACTTTTTGCTCTTGAATATATCTATATATCAGAAACGAAAGGTAGGAGAAGCTTTGCAGTAGAGAAACTTATACAAATGGCAGTTTGCTAGCTTAAAAAAGTAATTTCAGTATAGTTTCCAAAGTTGTGTACAGAAAATCAATACAAATATATTCCAAGTATTATGGCAAAAATCTTTGTTTCCTAGACTTTCTGGAGTGTTCTGCATCTGGATTATTCCGTTTTAAGTTCCAATGGTAGTCAGACATCATTTTGATATTCCATCTTCCTTGATACCTCTCTTTCATAATTTAAATGTCTTGAAAAAATCATTCTCTCTGTTCATCATTGACATCACCCAAATTGCTATGCAGGTAGTGAACCTTGATGCTCATGTTTGCTCCCAAAATGTGAAACTTTTCCAACTAACACTTTGTAGCTGTCAGCCTTACAATTTCCAAGAAAACCCTTAATTATATCTACCAATTAGAACCGCTAATTGGTAGATAAAATTAAGTTCAATTCTGCTCATTGCAATTTTTAAGTTTCCATCCCTTACTAATTTTTCTATTTGCTCACCATTAAAAAATGCCGGCTTTCAAGTTTTCTATGCTTAGTTCAGGAAATACTTCACAAATGTAAAGAAGCATGCACCATTTCTATCAGGAGTTTTCAAACTGCTTCATTTTTATATGAAGATGTTGAAATATGATCTTTTCTCGTGGCACCAGAGCTTCATTTATTACATTTTTATTCCTAACTGCAAGTTCATGTCGAATTGACCAGTATCTTTTAATCCAGTGGCTTGGCTTGTCTCTACTATCCCAACAGCAATGAAAGCATGGGAATTTTGTATACCCTGCTTGTTGCCCAAATAGAAAATTCACCATTTTAAAATCCACACAAATGATCTAGTTGTGCTGATCGTATGTTATGCAGTTCAGGACATGCCTGACAGCCTAGTATGTTTCTTTTATTTTAGTTGAGTGTGCGATCGGAATTGAAACATAGTCGTTTGCTAAACGGAGAAGTACACATTTCAAACTTCTTTTAGATCTGTCAATTAACAATGTCCAGGTACTAGCTTCATATCTTGCAACACCCAACTTCATCAAAAGACCAGAAATGTCCTTGCAAAAGACAAATTCGTCTTTATGCTCCAAAAATTAAACGAGGCCTGAATCCCTTGTCGGATAAAAGGTGATTTTAGTCCCAGGGTCAAGTAGACTTTTGTCTTTGAGTTTTGATGCAAAGATCTCAGATGACTCTTTCGATAGATATCTGATCGGATCTGAAAGTTCATATTGCGTAAATACCTGATGCTGGCTTGGCAAGGCTTCAAACTCTTCGTCATCTAAACTATCATGGTCATGGTCATTATTTTCATCTGTGTCTTCTCCGGCATCCTATTATAGATCCAATCCCACTAATGAAAACGGTGTACCCATTAAAGGTTACCGGCAAAGGTTATATAGTGAATGGTTAGAGCGTGGCCTGTTTCAAGACATTACTGAACAGAGGATTTGTGACCAAGCCAGAGCGATTAGAAAAAACGGTTGGCTCACTGAATTGGAATTGGAAATGATCAAGAGAAGAGTTAAAGGTTTTTCGAATGAAGAGAGTAATGCAGATAGTGATGAGGGTAATACTGAATTACTTGAAGCTGATACAGGTACTGTAAATGAGAGATCAAATAGGGTAAGTTTAAATGTTTCGTTTGAGGGAATCTCAGATGAAGAAAGGGTGATTGTTGATCAACTGCTTGAAATTTATAACTCTGGAGAAAATGCTGATGGGATAGTATTTAAAAAAGTTGATTTCAAAAGAATAAATAATGAGGTTCGTCGAGTGAATAATGTCTTGATATTCTTTAATACCAACAATATTACTGAAACCAATAATTTGATTGTTGCGTGTTCGGTATGGGTATCAAAACAGCTAGGTCTCAAAAAGATCAGGAAAGATGGACGATCCAAACAGGAACCGTGGTGGAAACGGCGAATCCAAAGCGATATTAAGGATCTTAACAAGTGCATTAATTTACTTACAAGGTATAAGAACGGTGAGGTGAAAACATCGAAGAAAATTGAAAACATCTATACTAGGTTTAGGATCAAAGTAAAAGGACTTGGAACAGCGATTGAAGAACTCAAACAGCGAGTATTAGCAAAAGTGGCCAAATTGAAGAGGTATAATGAGAGAATAGAACAGTTTCGACAAAACAGGTTGTTTAATTCCGATCAGAAAAAGTTGTTTGCAGAACTTAATGGTTGTAATTTTGGAAGTAGTGAAATACCAGATGCAGCAGAAAGTCAAGCCTTTTGGAGTGACATATGGAGTAAAGAAAAAGATCATAACAAGGATGCAGAATGGCTACAAAGATTGAAGGAGGAGAGCAAGTACCCAAAACAAAATGAACTGGTAATTACAACAGAAATGATCTCAAAGCAAGCTAGAAAAATTCCTAATTGGAAGGCACCTGGAAAAGATGGTGTACAAGGATTTTGGATTAAAAGGTTATCTAGCCTTCATGAGAGAATATCGGGACAATTAAATAGGATTTTGAATGGGAATGAAGAACTACCTGAATGGTTGACTTTTGGTAGAACAGTGTTGTGCCAAAAAGATGCCAGTAAAGGTAATGCAGTGGATAATTATCGCCCCATTTCCTGTCTTCCTTTGATGTGGAAATTACTAACAGGTATAATATCGGACTGTCTCTACAAATATCTTGATGAAGAAGATATAATACCTGATGAGCAGAAAGGATGTAAGAGAAATTGTAGAGGCACGAAAGATCAATTGCTTATCGACAAGGCAGTCCTTAGAGATTGCAAACGAAGAAGTACGAACCTTTCTATGGCATGGATTGACTACCGCAAAGCATATGACATGATACCACATAGCTGGATTAGAGAATGTTTAGAATTGTTTGGAGTTGCTGAGAACACCAAAACGTTTTTGTTAGGTAGTATGAGTAAGTGGAAGTTGGAGTTAACATCTAGTGGTACATCTCTTGGAGCTGTTGAAATTAAGAGGGGGATATTTCAGGGGGACAGTTTGTCGCCACTTTTGTTTGTACTTGCCCTAATCCCTTTAACCTTAACACTAAGGAAAGTGAAAGTTCATTATGAGTTTGGTGATAAACTCACACGTTTGAACCATTTGTTATTTATGGACGATCTAAAACTCTTTGGAAAGTCGCTTAAGCAAATTGATTCACTCGTGAATACGGTTTATATGTTCAGCGAAGATATTGGGATGGAATTCGGGATAAAGAAGTGCGGATTGTTGGTTTTGAATAGAGGAAAAGTAGATAAGAGTAAGAGTAAAGGTTTGGTTCTCCCAGATGGGAAGGTTTTGAAAACAGTTGATGAGGAAGGGTATCGATATCTGGGAATAATTGAGTATGATAAAATCAAAGAGAATGAGATGAAGGATCAATTTGTAAGAGAGTACCGTAGACGCACCAGACTAATTTTGAAATCGAAACTGAACGGAAAGAACAAAATACACACCATAAATAGTTGGGCAGTGGCAGTATTGAGGTATGGAGCAGGAATAGTAGAATGGAAGTGTAATGAGCTGAGGGAACTGGACAGGAAAACCCGAAAGCTCCTGACAATGCACAAAGCTTTTCACCCTAAAAGTGATGTAGATAGATTATACCTAGATAGGAATGCCGGTGGAAGAGGACTTTTGAATTGCGAAGATACAGTTAGAAGTGAAGAGAATAATCTTGGATGGTACCTAAAAAATTCCAATGATTCATTACTGCAAGCAGTGAAACATGTTGGCGTAATTGAATACCAATCAACGGTTAAAAAGGAAGATCTTAAAAAGAGAAATAGGGAGAAAAGAAAACAAAAATGGCTGGGAAAGCAGATGTATGGGCAAATTATCAGGAATAAAAGTGAAAATACTGACGAGGAGAAATCGTGGATCTGGATAACACAATCAGATTTGAAAGTGACCACTGAAGCTTTGATATTTGCTGCCCAGGAGCAAGCAATACGGACAAATTATGTTAAGTATAACATTGACAAAACCACTGATTCGCCTAATTGTAGATTGTGTGGAGAAAAGGGAGAAACAGTAAACCACATCCTGAGCGAGTGTAAAAAGCTTGCTCAGAAAGAGTACAAAAGACGACATGACAACGTCGCTAAAATTGTCCATTGGAAGCTGTGCGGAAAACTGAATCTTGAAAGAGCAGAGAAATGGCATGAGCATAAACCTCAAACAGTATTAGAGAATGGGAGCCACAAACTATTATGGGACATAAACATCCAGTGTGACAATGTCATCGAGGCACGACGACCAGACCTCGTAATTATTGATAAAGTTGACAAATCTGCGATCATCATCGATGTTGCCATCCCCGGAGACACCAGGACAAGTGAAAAAGAACAGGAAAAGATTGAAAAGTGTCAGGAAATTAAAAGAGAAATCCAAAGACTTTGGAATCTGAAAAAAGTTAGCGTTGTACCTGTTGTCTTGGGGGTTCTTGGGAGTGTGACAAAAAATTTTACCAAATACATGGAAAAGATTGGGATTGAGATCAACATTGATGAAGTCCGGGAAACAACAATATTAAGAACAGGTAGGATTTTGCGAAAGGTACTAGAGGACTAAAAGGGAAAGACTATGATGAGAGGCCTTTGGTTACTGGTTGTAACCGGCTCTCTCGCACACAGAACGGCTTAAGATCAGCCAGTGCATTAGTTGCAAATTGAAGATAATAAAAATTTAAAAAGTGTTCCATTTATAGAACAGCTTGCTGCGAATAACGGATGTAAATACTTCTGACAGTGCGAGCTTCAGCGTTATTGATTGGAAATTTGCTGGGTCTTTTGGTGAGTCTTTCTTAAACGCTAACACACTCACTCCTTGCTTTCAAATGGACGGGAAATTTTACTCTTTCCAGACGTTCATTAAGTCTCTCTATAATTGTGTAAGTAAGTAGAGCCACGTTTGAAGGTCATAAAGTAATGTTAATTATGTGAACGTTTATTACAAAATTCCCATAAGTCTTTAATATTCTATTAGTAACTTGGATTTGCCAACTTCACTTAATTCTTATGTTCGTTTACTCTTATTAACTGGAATCTTCAATGTTATCTATCTATTATAACATGACTTAAATTAAGCTGATTTGTTAACTTCTATTTAAATTTGATCATGTCTTAGCCTCATTAACTTGAGTGTTTCAACCTAATTGATGGACTGGCAGCAACATGTTTTTCGTCACTTTTCTTGTCAATAATAATAAAAATAATAATGATAATAGTAGTTGTAGTAGTAGTAGTAGTAGTAGTAGTTATAGTAGTAGTAGTAGTAATAGTAGTAGTAATAGTAGTATCAGTAGTAGTAGTAGTAGTAGTAGTAGTAGTTATAGTAGTAGTAGTAGTAATAGTAGTAGTAATAGTAGTATCAGTAGTAGTAGTAGTAGTAGTAGTAGTAGTAGTNGAGTCTTTCTTAAACGCTAACACACTCACTCCTTGCTGTCAAATGGACGGGAAATTTTACTCTTTCCAGACGTTCATTAAGTCTCGCTATAATTGTGTAAGTAAGTAGAGCCACGTTTGAAGGTCATAAAGTAATGTTAATTATGTGAACGTTTATTACAAAATTCCCATAAGTCTTTAATATTCTATTAGTAACTTGGATTTGCCAACTTCACTTAATTCTTATGTTCGTTTACTCTTATTAACTGGAATCTTCAATGTTATCTATCTATTATAACATGACTTAAATTAAGCTGATTTGTTAACTTCTACTTAAATTTGATCATGTCTTAGCCTCATTAACTTGAGTGTTTCAACCTAATTGATGGACTGGCAGCAACATGTTTTTCGTCACTTTTCTTGTCAATAATAATAAAAATAATAATGATAATAGTAGTTGTAGTAGTAGTAGTAGTAGTAGTAGTAGTAGTAGTAGTTATAGTAGTAGTAGTAGTAATAGTAGTAGTAATAGTAGTATCAGTAGTAGTAGTAGTAGTAGTAGTAGTAGTAGTAGTAGTAGTAGTAGTAGTAGTAGTAAGAGTAGTAGTGATAGTAGTAAGAGAAATAGTAATATTACAGAAACAATAATAATGTTCATTCAACAATATAAATGATACAACAAAACCCCAGCTTCACGTTCTGTATTTATTCAAGGCAAAAAATATACTTATACTTCAATATCATTAAAAATTGTGTATTCTAGGAAATTTGTCTGATAAGTCAACTAATAATAATCTTCTTCTTCTTCTTCTTTATATATTTATATTATATATTTTGTTATATATTTTCAAATATGTATATGATATATACATATCCATATATAGATATAGATATAGATATCTGTATATACATATACGTCGGCAATTACAATGCATGAGTATCTTATGAAGTAAGCCCAATTGTGTAGGCTTTTGACAGAAGTAACCATTGGTTAGCTTCAATCGCATTTGTACAAATAGAAAATGTTGGAGAATCATTCTTAATAAATGTATCCAAGTTGACAGGACTTTCAGATTTTCTTTGCTTTATGATTGCCCTTTATTTTCACACACTTCCGTAGAAATAGCATATTTCAGGACGTAGTGACTGGACATTTTAGGTTATAAATAACTGTAATTTTTGTATGTGAGGGTTAACAGATACATTTTATAGTCAAAATTAGATGCCAGTTTTATAATTGGACCTTAACTTGTAGATCGAGAGAATGATTCTTTTGCAAACTGGTCGCTGTCTTAGGAAAACATGATGCATAAAAAATCCCCTTATTCAAAACCACTTTTTCAAAAAATAGCCTTCAAAGTGCGCAAGGTGATCAGTTGTACAACTTCTACTTTTCCTGACATCCAAGATTTGCATCCACTTTTTCTAGCCAAGTTTACATTCTGCAGAATGAACGGCGGAAAAAATTACAAGCAGTGAAGGCCGCCTTCGGAAACTATAACACAGCCAGTGGAATGGTATTCTAACGGACTAGCCGCACTCCCATCTGTAGCCATCATTTGCACGACACAGCAGACTAGATAACAAGTTTTAAAACGGATGCAAAAGAGTTCATAGAGAAATATAAATAAAGGATTAATTTACCTGTATTCTCTTTTTCAATTTGTTGTATAATTTTCGTCCAAAGTTCTTTTCCACATTAATTATTAGATCATTCGCTTCTAGATCATCTTGGAAAAAAATCAAGAAAACCATAATGAACTAATAAAAACTACATATTTTAACCCTTTGTAAAGCGTTAGCTTCCACTCTCTCATTCACTTATTCTGTCACTCACCCACTCTCTCACTCATTCATTCTCTCACTCACTCTACATGTATAAACACAAACATACGCAGATAAATGGTCAACCACAAACATTCATAAAAATGTTCACGCAGACCGTAAGTTATTTTGTCACATTTTTCTTTTACCAGTGGAGAAAGAACAGACCATCGTCCATTTCCACGCCAAAAAGTATGTTCAGAAATTAGGATAAACAATTTAGGTAACAATACTATAGTAATACTGTTCCTTTCACGGAATTCAATACACTTATAGTTATTGATGAAGCCGTTAAATAAATATGGACATCACTGATGGTGAGATCCTTGTGGATCCTAGGTACAAAATGGAGTTTTTGAGCTGGTAATGAAAAAGCACCGAGGCAAGTTGGAATGAGAGAATGGCCCATTCATAGTCATCAATAAAAACACAGACAAGTTATGAAAGCAAAAGCGTTTCGAAATGTGAAGGCATAAAAAATCAGCAAAAGACTGGGGTATTCGTAAAGCCCTTCAAGGTATAGAAATTGCAACTCAGTAGCACATGTCAGATGCAATGTAGTGTAATTTTAACATTCGCTATCGAAAACATAATGGTTATAGCTTAGTTTCTTGGGTCTTTCAGTACTCTCTTTTTCTAATTTATACTCATATGTACTCGTTTTAATAGCTTAAGTTAACCCTTTTCACCTAGTGCTCTATTATGCAATCCTCTAAGGATAGCAACCTTGGATTTTCTTGATACGAGCCTTACCTTACGCTACCACATCAAGTCACGGGGCCATTCCACTCCGTTTCTACCAAAGACTCGGTTCTTTATTGCTGCTTTAAAATATTCGACAGCCAGGTCCACATCTCCTGTGTCGTGGTCGATGCAGGTTAAGCGAGTGCCATTGGCTACTTCTATAACAGTGCACCAATAACCAGTTTATTTTTGCGAAATCAATGTTCAGATGGCAAGGCCAACTAGTAAAATAGCCTTAACTAACATAATCAAAAAACACACCAAGCTTGACGAAATATGGAAATGATAAAGTAAATTTTGAAGTAATTTTAATTAAACAAGCTGGAAGAAAACAGAAAATCGTAATTAATACCACTTTGGTAGAACAAGCTATTTTGGCAACAGGAGAATAGTATTTACAACACATGGTAGCTCAAAGTAAAGATAGTACAAATTTGAAAGTCTTACATCAAAAGATTTAAGCTCCGTAATGGCGGGACTAATAAATTCTGTTCTCTAAACTCTAACATTTCAAAATATCCGTGTGAGATATACATTAACCATTCTAACGTGTAACATATCAACGCTTTCTTGTTAGCATTTTATGGCATTTGATGGCATTTGACTTGAGGTTGCAGTGGTCAGCATACAAAATCAAGGTGTGAATCCATAACGGGTCTAAATATATCAGTCAGCGAAGCTGCATTATAAATGAAAACAGAAAAAGCTACTCACCAATTACAAAATCATCATCTGCTCCAAAACGATTCCTGAGTTCCTTAACAAGTCTAAAATCTAAAGCAACACTTAGAGTCTCTTTGCTAATTTCCTTGCCTTCCAATTCACACAAAAACAACTCACCATCATCTTTCCTACCTCTTCTAACACTAGTAGTTAATGTGTTAAAATCTTTTAAAACTTCAGTTGTTTCGTCTATATTTCGTAAACATTCTACAGTTTTGTCCGATAAAAGGCTGATATCCTTATTAGTATGATGTACGTTGGTGCTACAAATTGTCTGGGGTTTTTTTACACTTTCTTCACAAGTACTAATCGGTACTAGTGAGCCAACAGCTAAAATGGAAGGATCGAGACCTATTGGAGAGAAAGAACCATTTGTCCTATCACCTAAACCCATAGCTTCATAATCCAAGTCTTTGATTCCGTCTGAATCTTGACTATCTGACAAGCTACCCTCTTCAGCCTCATTATCACTTGTCACAATGACGTCATCAACACATGATTCTTTAAGCAAAACGTCACAGGTTTTAACAACGTCCATCTCATTGAGTTTAAACGCTTTGTCTATTTTTTCTTGTGGAATATAGGAGAAACATTCATAAAGAAAATGAACTTCACTTTGTTTTGTGTGCATATCCTCAGTTAAATCTACGACAGCAGTACTACTACTATCCATTTCTACACTATTGTCAGGCACAGTTGTCTCTAAAATATGTTCCTGTTTATTGGTGGAAGGCGTCATTTTATCATCTATACCAACTGATTTACTTGGTAAAGGACGTATGCGACTTTCTGCATGAACAGGGCTCGTGCCGATAGATGTCGTTAAAGAACTCACAATGTCACGGTTTATTCCTACATCATTAACCTTATGCCGTTCTCTTCCAGCAGAACAGAGTCCATCATGGTTTTTATCAATATAAAGAGATTGTCTGGGTAACGAATAAGAACAAAACGTCACATGTCTGCTTTGTTCAGTGTCCTTTGTTCGAAGGATCCCTTCAAAAGTTTGCCCAAGCCTTTTTGTCAAAATATCTGTATCCCTATCAAATGGCTCTGCCTTCTCAGTGGATCTGTATTCATTTGTTACCAATAAATCATGTGGTTCTTCTACATCCGTCGATATTCTTTTTGTTTCTTCACTTGAACTATTGTTCATTTCATCCGACAATCGATTCCTAGCACAGTTAACTCGTTCTGCGGTATTGGTAAAGGCCAAGCTTGGCATTTCAATCACTCCTTGGGAAAGAGGGGTAGTATTTTTCCTCGCAATATATTTATCTATATCCATGCCGGGATCAATGGGAGACAATTCAGTTTCTGCTACGACTGACTCAAACTTTGATCTGATATCTCTAAGCAATGAATGCCTGTCTGCTGCGGCAGGTAAGTAACAATCAGTTGATGTAACCGAGATTACCTTGGCATCACCTGTTTTAATGTTTATATCTTTGTTGTCCCTTTTCTTTGAAGCTAAATCATTTGTAAGAAATTTGGCTTCCCTTTCTGAACCAGCAACACTTTTCAACCTCTTTTTAAATTCACTAAAAATCTTATTTGTTCTAGTAAATGTGTTTTGTGAGAAGGGCCATTCACTGGAGGTATCACAATCCAAATTTACTGAATCTTCACGATTGACTTGTTCGGCTTCTTTATGCTGGTCTTGATTTTTTTTGTTTTCTAACCTATCTAATATTTCATCAAGTTCCATTAAGTCATCCTCCTCATCAACTACTGAGCTGGTCACTATGTCTATATCGTTTGTGTCTTCTGTCTGTTTGTCTGTATGTTCGCGTTCTCCCTGTGCAGAAAGACAAAATGGATTATTCCAATTTTATCTTCAGAATACAATGATTATTAAACATAATATATTAGGTGTAGACTATTTTTCACTTCCCTACAAATCTAATAAGACGATCAATCAATTAAAAATGATATTTAATATGAATGGTAAATGCTGTATGGCAAAGCACCATTCAACTTTGTACAAGATAGCTACTGCAAAAAAGTGTATAGCTGTTAATATAAGACTTGCAATAAAAAACTAATAATAAATAAATAAATAAATAAATAAACTTCATAAAAAAAATGATTAAGATCTGTAATATACACGATTAAGTTTTATGCGTGAAAAAAACTGGTATCGATAAAAGATCTTAATTGTTCACAAGTATGTTGATATATGCTTGTTTGTTGTTTCATTATTTATTATCTTAATGGTCATTATGTGGGGGTAGCAAGGTCTAAAGATTGATCCAAGGGTGTGGCCGACCATTTCCTTTTGTGAATCGGCTAGAGAGAGAGGGGTCATTATGTAATACAAGTATGCATATTTTCGGATTAATTGGTAAAACTTACTTTACTTTTTATTGACCAGATAAGCCAGTTATGACCATATATCAGTTAAATACAAACACCCCTTTGTTGAATTAGCCACTTTTTTACATTTAAAATTTAAAAACTAATTTATGTAACAGACATATTCTTCTCTAACAAATGGATCCACTCTCTTGATTGTGGCTAATTCTACGTCTACTGTCAAAACTTCTTTTAAATATCCTTTCAAATTTCTGTTCAACAAAGACCAACCAATTATAAGCAATACAAACATTAGTTCAAATAGAACGCGTAATAATACATAAAATGTAACAATATTATTTTCAACCTGACATAAAAGACTGCATGATTATCAATCAATCAATAACCACAAAATAATTACAATTCAAATAACAAAAGGAAACTTCATTTTTTAACAAACCACATAATCTTCAAAGTTACCAGAATGAAGCAGTGTGTGGAGTAGTCGGTAACAGGTATAGCTACAGGTTATAGATAGATAGACAGAGAGATAGATAGATGGATGGATAGATAGATAGATGGATAGATAGATAGATGGATAGATAGATAGATACATGGATAGATAGATAGATAGATAGATAGATAGATAGATAGATAGATAGATAGATAGATAGGTAGATGGATAGATAGACAGCTAGGTAGAAATATAAATAGATAGATGGATAGATAGATAGATAGATAGATAGATAGATAGATAGATAGATAGATAGATGGATAGATAGATGGATAGATAGATGGATAAATAGGTAGATAGATGGATAGATAGATAGATAGATAGATAGATGGATAGATAGAT
>RDPX01000465.1:229845-244570 GCA_003991215.1 Morbakka virulenta | reverse complement strand
GCAACGAACATTGGAACTTGGAATGTTAGAACACTAAATATCGATGGAAATGTTGATGGAAAACTACAAAACATTTTTATAGAGATTACACGTCTAAAAGTTGATATTCTTGGTCTAGCAGAAACCCATCTTGGAATAGAAACCCCAGAATCCTTCGAAACCGAATCCTTCATTGTAATCCACTCTTCTAGAAAGGATAATATCCACCGACAAGGAGTAGCATTTGTAATATCGAAGTCAATCTCTCAAAGTTTGATCAACTACCAACTTGTCTCTAAGAGAATTATTAGTATTGATATCGAAACCGCTGATGGTATTCTTACACTATTTCAAATCTATGCTCCTGACTCTTCTTACTCTGATTCAGATAGTGACTCTTTCTACCATAAATTACAACGGGAAATAAATCCTCTGCCTGTAAACAGAAAATACATGATACTTGGCGATTTTAATGTAAAGGTTGGAGTAGATGCTTATGTAAACTGGCCTACAGTAGCTGGTAACTTCGCTGCAGGTCAAGGAAATGCCAGAGGTGAAAAAATGTTACAGTTTTATGCCATTAATAACTTGTCTATAACAAACATCTTGTACAAGCAAAAATCCAATTCCAGACTGTACACATGGATCTCCCCAGACGGTGGTACAAGAAATCAAATTGACTACATTGTAGCAAGAAAAATAAATCTCAAAATAGTCAAGAACTGCAGAGTATACAACTCTGCAGATATTGGCTCAGATCACTCTCTCTTGCTAGCAAATGTAATTATCCAACAGAAAAAGTCAACATCTCGGAAAGCAGTGGTAAGGAGGTATAACATCGAACAACTAAATCAACGTGATATTGTAGACACTTTTCAGCAAAGAATCGATGGTAGATTTGAACCACTTCTGATGTTAGATTCAGATATCGATGACCTAAATGATAATTTTTTTTAGAGATACTCTAAATGAAGTGACAGAGGAAACATGTGGTTATCGGGAAAAAGGTTTGTTGATGATCTTTCTCAGTCGGAAATTGATTTATGTCACAGACGAAGGGAAGCTAGAAAAGAAATGTTGAAAAATCCCTCTGATCGTGCAAAGAGACAGGTTTACTCTGGTTTAAACAAAGAAGTGAAGAAAGCTGTAAAACTAGTAAAAGCAAAAAACTTTGCTGATAAAGTAAGACTACTGGAACAGCAATACAATAAAAATGACAGTCATAATTTTTTTTAAACAATGAAGGAGCTCGAAGGAAAACCGAGAAAACATTTATCAGTTGTCAAGGATGAAACCGGGAAAAAACACTTTCAAATAGAAGAAGTATTAAAGCTATGGGAGGACCATTTCCAAAAACATCTAAACACATCCTTCCCACATGATTAAAATGCCATCTTAACCATTGAATTCATAAACTCTAATCTAGATGAAGAAGTGCTTCAAGTTGAAATTGAAGAAATAAAATCAGCACCAAAGAAGATGAAAAATCGTAAAGCCCCAGGAGCAGACAAAATCACTATCGAAGTGATCAAAGCTGGCGGAGATAAAATTATCAAAATGCTTCCAAAAACTTTACAACTTTATACTGACATCTGAAAAAACTCCAACTGATTTTTCAAAAATGGTAGTTAATCCCGTCTTTAAAAAAGGAGATAAGCTTATTATGTCAAATTACCGTGCCATTGCTCTACTGTCGATTCCAGGGAAGATATTTTTGAAAATACTTTTAGAGAGGATGAAAGCAAAGGTTGATAGAAAACTGAAAGAAAGCCAATATGGTTTTAGATCAGGTTGTGGAACAGTTGATGCTATATTTGTAGTAAGGCAACTGATTGAAAAAGCGAGAGAGAAAAATACCCCTCTAGACTTCAATTTTTGATTTTGATTTCAAATCAGCATTTGATACAGTGTGGAGGAATGCACTATGGAAAATGCTATTGAAGATCGGAGTACGACCAAAATACGTGAACATTATCAAGTATATGTATGATAACACCAAGTGTGCTGTATCGATAGAAAACACACTTACTGGCTGGTTAGCAGTCAAAGTTGGTGTAAGACATGGTTGTATCTTATCGCCTACTCTATTCAACATATTTCTCGAATTTGTCATGGACAAAATCTCAATGCTTCAAGAATTTCATCTTATGCAAGAGCTATCAATAGACGTGAGATATGCGGATGAGACTATGCTTATTTCAACGTTGTTAGAGAAATTAGGTTTTTCCACCCAGCAGTTAGAGGAAGCCTGTAGAAAGTGGGGACTCAAAATCAATACCAGCAAATGTAATGTAATATCTCCTGATCCGACTTNTCAAAGTTGGTGTAAGACATGGTTGTATCTTATCGCCTACTCTATTCAACATATTTCTCGAATGCTTCAAGAATTTCATCTTATGCAAGAGCTATCAATAGACGTGAGATATGCGGATGAGACTATGCTTATTTCAACGTTGTTAGAGAAATTAGGTTTTTCCACCCAGGAGTTAAAGGAAGCCTGTAGAAAGTGGGGACTCAAAATCAATACCAGCAAATGTAATGTAATATCTCCTGATCCGACTTGTAACATTGAAATCAATGGTGAACCGATCGAAAAAGTGGATAGTTTTGTCTTTCTTGGATCAGTTGTGCCGGAGATCTCTGACGATGTTAAAAGGAGAATTGTTCTTGCTAGCAGTGCTTTTGGAAGATTGAAGTCAAACATCTGGTCAAGAAGAGAAATCTCGAACTCAATCAAAATGAGGTTGTTCAAGGCATTGATCATCCCCATTGCCATATATGCCTCTGAATGTTGGACGCTAAAAGCTGAAGATTTAAGAAGTCTACTTGTTTTTGAAAATGAGTGCTTAAGAACAATGGCTGGAAAATCCCGCTGTGATAGAGTTAGGCTAGTTGATATTAGAAGAGTATTGGGAGCAAAAGATACCATCTTGGACATGATCAAGAAACGACCGTTTTATTCAAGCGTCACGGTAAACAATTTTTCTTGGCATAGAGCCGTTTGCAGGTTTTTTCATTTCAGATTTCTTTGACTTGCCTACCATCAAACAAGGGAGTACTCTCTACCGACCTGACATTGTTCATCATCAGTTTAAACTTATTAGTAAGGTTTGTGACTTCTTGGTAGAGATATTCGGTAAGAGTAATTAACTGATTAAAGGCCATCGTAGTTGCTGCCGGTTACTTTATTATTAAGCTATTACAATATTATAGGAAATTAAGCAGTCATGAAATTAATGTAAATTGCCCTCCTCCACGTTAATTTCAGGTAGCGTTTTATTTTTACAGGCATTATTTGTGATACCTTAGTATGTTAATTTAGTTAATTTAGTGGATAATTCTTTTTTAAATTGAAATTTCTAAGAAAAAATATGAAAAGGAGATTGATAAGAACACTTATTATACGCTCCTTAAAATACTGAATATAGAGAGTCAATCATTGTCAAATTCTACAACACTTCCGTCACTGTCAATAGAATCAATAATATCTTGAAGGATTTCACAGTAGCCAGGATACTCCACATTTTCTGGGTAAGTATTTGGGATTAATTTGACTCCTAAAGGAATTGGACACCAAACGTTATCCTGTGCTTACGTCAAGGAGGCGGAAATATCAACTGTCATGTTATATATGGCATACTAATGGGTTCAATTAAATCAGATTTTACGAAAAATTGTTCGTGTTTTCTCTTCTTTCTCGCTTTATCTTTCTACGAGAAATCGGCCAACCTGTAAGTTTGCATAATATTCCTGATGAACTGATAATGACACCGTGAGTGGTAAAGGAACAAATCCCATCCCGATGAAAGGTGGAAACGACAGGAGAAAAATCACTGTGACTCTTTCAAAATCTCCCAATGATGTAATGCTATCTTTTTAGTTGATTTACAAGTTTAAAACTGCAAGATCTCTTCCAACTGTACCGTTTCCGGAGGGCTTTCCTTATCGTACAACAAAAAGTGAATGAATTAATGAAACAGAGTCACTTTAGTTGCTGAAGAATGTCATTAATTCTTATATTAAGAAAGTAAAAGAAGAAATAAGCTTGTCTATTAATCAAAAGGTATTAGTAATTTGGGACGGATTTAGGGGTTTCAAACCGACACTGATAACGGAAACACTTAATGACTACAACATTGTTACCATCATGGTGCCGAAAAATCTAACCCATTTAGTGCAGTCACAATGTCTGACGACAAATCATTGATTTCAAAAGAAGGAAAAAAATCGCATTTCGCAATTGTTTCATTACCATCATAAAAAGGAACTGCATTCGAATCCGGAGAAAAATGTGACAACGATCAAAGTAGATCTGAAATTTTCTACCGTCAAACCAACCCATGTTAAAGTTATGACACAGGTCTATAAACATTTGAAAGAGACGTGAAACAGTTTGAAAAGATAGAAATCGGCTGGAATAACCAAGGCAGTGAAGGATACCAGCATTCCTATTACTTAATTTATTTATTGCTAAGAAAATGCAAAAAAAGAATAAATGATTTTTTATTCCATTCCCTGATTTCATGTCATGACATTAAACCAAGTGAATATTTCAAGTTAATTTCTAACTCCATAAAATGATTATTTTGAGATTCACGTTAATTTTTTGCTCCTTTAATTAATGAGATGTAAATAAAGTGACTCGTTAATTTCCTGGCGGGTCTTAGAATTAAAAGAGTTGTCGCTGTTAGGAAAAAGTCGATGGAGACAAAGGAGGAATTTTGGACAGATTAAAGCGTTCTAGCAATAAGATTTAAAACCAGAAAGCAAAGTAGTAGTTGTACTCTCCGGAGGGTGGTGGATGCACGATCGCTTTTTGTGACTTTCATGACTTTGTTCATTTTGTTCTTTTCAGTTTTCACAGTTTTTCTAAGTAATACTCTTGTTTGAACATTTCTACACACTTAAACGGCACATAAGCCTTCTGCTAACAATAATTACGGCAATTCACTCTCAAGATTCATTAATAGCCGCAGGTCAAAATGTACATTGTATCTTGTTATGGTCAGAAGTGTAAGACTGGACATTTCCTGCCAACGCCTCTGTTACCTCGACTTATTACTTTTGTTTAGAAAATGCTGAAGGGAGTATTTCTCTCTGACATAATTAATATATACACAGTTGAATCGTTGAGCTCAAGAAAAAGAAAAGCTGCTCTGACGAAAAGATTAATTTTAACACACAATTTTAAACTACCTTATTTGCCCTGTGTTGAACTGAGAAATTTTTTTGCTGGCTCTTGGTCCCAGAAACCTATCTCGGATTACACAACGGATACAAAATGTTAAACATTAAAAGCATTAGTATTTTGAATGTTTCATATTAGTGCTTGCCAATGAGAAATCCAGATATCGCATTCTAAATGACATCTGCTCCATTAAATGAAGCATTTATTGTACTACTGAGAAGAAGTCTTCATGCTACCCAGATCCTAAATACATATTTAAAGCACTTCTAATGGCAGACTCTTGTTTCTTGGTAATCAGAAACTGATACTTGATTGTACTTCTACTCAAGACATCTCAATATTTAGAGATAGAAAATAGAACTTATTAAAAATTTGGCTTTTATTTATACATCGAATATAAACCAACGTATAAAAACTGCCATACCAAGTTACTTCATTAGCCTGACGATGGGAGAAGTGTCTCTCGACTCACGACATAATAAGTATCTTACATCAATGGCTTCCACTGAGTCCATAAATTTAAGAATTTTCAAGGCATTTGATGGCAAGATATCTCAGGAAGACAAAAAATCCAAACTACATAGAATTTACCTTAAAGACAGAGAGCCATATGATGAACTGTGCTAAAATATGGATTCATTTTCATCTCTTTCTCATTAGTTTAGTTGGAAACCTCTTTGTTCCTAAGCAGCATTTGTTCAAATTTCAAAGCATTAGCTCTTATAAAAACGTAGATGAGGAACTCAATGTGTGTGATATCCTCTTATTTTTTCACTGCTAGTAATAAAAGCTTCAGGCGTGCCACCGCATCCAAGGGATCTGAATATTGGTGACGTCAGTGTAAAACATCTGTACAGACCCCTTATTGTATTCCTTTCTTCCTAAAGCATCACATGGCCAAACCACCTCATAAGACCTTTCCTGATTTTCTCTTTTCTGTGTCTCGCTTATCTCAAAACATAATTCTTCATATTTCGTAGTCTTTTCTTCTTTTTTAGTGCGTCTGTTTGTTTTGTTTGGACATGCCATATCGGCCAGCAAAATTGTTTTCTTCTCTTCGTCTTTTAAGGTAAGAGCTGGTATCCTCGGGGTGCCGGTCGTTCTCATTCGGTGTTCCCAGCCCCAATGCAGCCTCTTGCCTTCCTTCTCTAACACTTTACCTTTTTCCCATCTCTCGATGTACCACGTCCTTTCTTTTGGAAGTCATCCTTTCTCCATTGACTCCAATTGACTGCCAAAACTTTGAGTGAATTGTTGTGTCGTTTCACTTTATTCTGATCCTGCAAGCTTCTTACATCCAGGCAGGAGATGCTGTATTGTCTCTCGCTGTTCTCCACACAAACTACATTCGTCCGTATCATTAAGCCCTTATATTTTCTTCTTCATTAAAGAAAGTTTCATTCATTTTTTTCAATTTGAGTTCGCACTAGCATTTCCATTTTTGAAAAGATAGCTTTGTTTTCATGCGCGAAGTGCATCATAATAGATACCTCTCATCCGCCTTCGGGAAAAGGTGAAATCCCTGGCGTGGTATTCGAAACTGTTCCTGTCACTGAACCTCCTTCTTGTATGAAATAAAAAATGAACTTCGACAATTTTCTAGGAACATGCCCAACTGTCACAGGTCTAATTCGGTCGACTCTCCTTATGGTAATTCGACAACATTAAGGGTCGATGTCAATAGAAATATCGTTAATGTCTTTTAACACAACAACAGCCTGGTGTAATATTATGTTGCTCCAGGTAGTGTTCCGGTAAACATGGTAACCTCGACTTCCAATTTCTTCAGAGAACGAATACTTCCTACCAAAGAGTCGAAATAACAAGACACACTGTTGTGTTGCAATCTGTTTTTTAAAGATTCGAATTGTATTGTTATTATTTTAACTCTATTGTTAAACGTTAATGATTCGAATCTAATATGACACTTGAGTGCTCTCCTCCCTTGCTCATATAAAGATATTCCAACATCACTAGCTTGTAAAAGATCTAAGAAGGAGATTGTTTAGCAATATTGCGAAATATTGGAAATCTTGCTTGTGATTTTGTTGAATTGTCCAGTTCTTTTTAACTTAGTTTCTTTCGTGGAGGACACGAAAGAGGACAGATAGATGGATCTAACAAAATATTTTAAGAAATCTAAGCTAGATGGCCGCGTACTTAACTCTCATGTTCCGTCTTAATCAACATCCTCGGTGCTTTCAGCTGCAAGAGAGCTCAACGGTTTGCCAGAAGAAGAAGATCGTAAAAAAAACAAGACAAAACCTACCTGAACGTGTTAGAAAGGACGTGGCTTACTACGCATGGAAAAATGGAAATCCAGAAGCTAGCAGATGGGCTGCAAAGAAATATCCTGATTACACATTTAAAAGAGAGATAGTTAGGGATTGGAAGCTGAAATATCAGAAAACTTTTGAAAGTAATGATGTAGAAAATGTTTTCACTTTGAGTCGTCTAGGAAGACCGTCCAAAATAAAAGATGATTTAACAGCTGAAATCAAATCTATCTTACATAATTTAAGGGCAAGTGGCGGAGCAATCACACACAAAACTGCGATAGCGATTTGAAATGGAGTACTAAAAGCAAGATACCCCGACATTTTATGAGAGAATCACGTCACTTACTACTAAATGGGCAAGAGTTCTTAAATCCCTTTATTTGACCAAAAGGCGTTACACGACAGCTAAACAAGAAATGAAGCCAGCCCTGTATGAAGAATTAACATTTTCTTGGAAAAGAAAAATTGCAAATGCAGTCTTTGAGCACAGAATTCAGAAAAAAATGATCTTGAACTTTGACCAAACTGCTCTTGGATTAACAGCACCAAACAAATCTACATTTATTGGCAATGGAGCCCACTGAGTATCTATTGCGAACGCTGATGATAAACGCCAAACCACAGCTACTTTTTGCGTCAACATGGTTGGTGATTTTTTACCAGTACAATTGATTTTTGGGGCTGCTACTGAAAGATGCAACCCAAAAGTCAATTTTTCCGAGTCATTTCATATAACCCATTCTCCAAATCATTGGTCGAATGAAGAAATCGTATTAGAGTACCTGAAGACGATCATATTCCCCAACATCAACAGCAAACGTAAGGAACTAAATCTTCCTGAGAATGCATAAGCTATGTTGGTATTTGACGTTTTTAAAGAACAGACAACTGGTGATGTCAATGATTTGATTAAGCTGAATAACTTCATCGTGATACATGTGCCGAACAAGCACACAAACCTATTCCAGCCTTTGGACATTTTGGTGAACAAGAGTGCGAAATGCTTCATTGCTGACAAATACAAAGATTGGTATGCAGAGAAAGTCCTTCAACAGCTGAACAGAGGAGTTGCCGCTCATGATGTTAAAGTGGACGTGAAGCTGAGTGTCATGAAACCTTTGCATGTCAAGTGGACTATTCAGATGTACCAACACTTAAAACAATCCAAAAATATCGTTATCTAGGGCTTTAGAAAGACCCATATAACTGAAGCTTTTAACGAAGCCGAACACTTAGCCGAAGTTTTGCTGAAGTCGATGTTTCAATTCGTTTGTCTTATGTCATACAACTAAACAAAAGTCTTTATTTCCCCTATGTATGTGATCATGGAAGGATATAAGGTCATATACTCTGGAGGAGATAAGCATGAAAGGGGAGTTGCTATGATTCTGGACAAAGAACTGAGTAAATGTGTTTCTAGATATTGGGCCCTTTCAGAAAGAGTTCTGCTTGTCAAGCTGAAAGGGCAGCCTTTTGATTTAACTGTCATTCAAGTGTATGCACCAACAGCCGATAGCAACGATGAGGAGATAGATACGTTCTATGAACAGCTTGAGGAAGCTATGAGGCACCGTAAATCTCAATATATTGTCATGGTGATGGGAGACCTAAATGCAAAGGTTTGAAGCCAAAGAATAGGACGTATAGTGGGAAAGCATGGCCTAGGAACACAAAATGTTTGGATGAAACCAGAAATTTTACTAAAGATGAGAGAGAGAGAGACAGAAAATTATGGAAAGAGACTCGACTCAATACAAATATCTGGGCCGTGACATAAGAAACGACTTCAGAAAAGCGAAAGAGGCATGGATAAATGAGCAATGTCGAGAAATTGAAAACTGCAAGACCGCAGATCCTAGCTTTATGCACAAAAAGATTAAGGCGTTGGTAGGGAAGAGACCCTGCTGCTCAAGCGGATGCATTAAGGCAAATGACGGATCTATGGTCATGGAGAAAGAAGAGTTGATGGAGCGTTTGGCAGAGAATGTTGACGAGTTATTCATGGATGAAAGGGGAGGAAAGCCAACCGTCAAGAAAGCCATCGAAGGACCCAGAATTCTACTATGTGAAGTAAAAGAGGCAATCAAGAAGATAAAGCGAATAAAGCCATCGGTCCAGACGGAATCTGCATCGAGATGATAAAGGCACTCGAGGAGTTTGGGATATGCAAAGTAACTGAACTACTCAACGACATATCTTTTGGATTTGGATAAGTCTGAAGGGATTTCTCCCTTCAGACTTAACCAAATCTGTATTCATCACTCTGCTACTGAGTGTGAGCTCCACAGGACCATCAGTCTAATGAGTCATATAACCAAGGTCCTAATGGGAGTCATAATGGGGAGAGCACGGAGAGCAATAAGACCAGAGATAGGTTAGCAGCAATTCGGTTTTGTCCAAGATGCAAGAACAAGAAATGCTATATTTGTGATAAGAATGCTGTCGGAGCGAGCCATAGAAATGCAACGTGATCTATACATGTGTTTCATCGACTACTCAAAAGCATTTGACAAAGTGAAACACAAGTGCCTGATAGAGATGATGCAAGATCTGGACATAGACGGGAAGGACATTAGACTCATAAGAAACTTATACTGGGAGCAGACTTTAGGTGTGAGAGTGCAGAACGAAGTTGGAAAATACGGCAATATTCGAAGAGGAGTCAGGCAAGGCTGTTTCTTTTCACCAGACCTATTTAATCTATATAGTGAGAACATCATGAGAAGTATCGAAGGAAAAGACGGCTTCGTGATCGGAGGGTATAACATGATTTTATTATTCACGTTACGCTGCCGACACGACTCTCATATAATTATCTTGGGAGCATGATTACATCAGACGAAAGATGTTTGGTGGAAATACGGAAACGAATTGCCACAGCAAAAGAGACATTCCAGAGGATGTCCAAGATAGTGAGGAACCAAACTATTTCCTTGGACACTAAGCTCAGAGTCCTCAATTGTTACATAATTCCAGTGCTTAACTATGGGAGTGAAAGCTGGACCACCACACCAACCCTAGAGAAGAAGCTGGAAGCAGCAGAGATTTGTGGTTTCTACCCCGAATACTAAGGATTTTATGGAGAGAGCATGTTACCAAAGAAGAGGTACTGAGACGAGCAGGATGTAAAAGAAAGCTACTGTCCACCATTAGAAAAAGACAGCTGTCATTCCTAGGACATGTAATGAGGAAAGAGGAACTAGAAAAGTGGTCAGCGAAGGACAGGAATCTGTGTGGAGACATGATTGCCAACGTTCGACTGGGACACGGCACCTGAGGATGAGGAGAATGAAAGTAACCATCAGCAGGTAGTTAGAAAAAGAGGTAGAGGGCGCCCGAAGTTGAGATGGAGAGACAGAGAGAAGAGTGATATCAAAGCAGTTGGAGTTGAGAAGGACGATACAAGCAATAGGAGCATGTGGAGGAAGAAATGCCGAGCGGCCGATCCAACTTGAAGTTGAAAGAAGACCAAAGGAAAAGAAGAATAATAGGAAATGGAATTGGAAGACACAGAAAAACTAACAATTAACTGATTGAAAACATTTAAAGAAAAAGAACTAACAAAAAATATCTCACACTGGAGAGACGTCCACCTTTGCGTAGGGTACGTATGTTTTTCATGATTCTTTATCTCGAAATAGATTTTTTACGGGATATATACCTCCTCTTTTAGATATTTACGTACCAAAATAAAACATTTTTTTGGTAATGTTGGTAAGCACCCTGGTGACCAGTTAGCTTAGAGGCTCTGGTTTGGATTGATCCCAACGGTCAATTTTAGCTCGAATATTGAACAGAAAGTTATTAAATGTACTATCATTATGACACATACGTAATTTACGACTTTTTGTCTCAAAAGAACTTTTACAATAAGACGAAATCTGTTGGATGTCTTTCTGTACTTTTTCATAGGATATTGGTTCAGTTCTAGCGATAGCTCAATAGTATTACCAAGGTATTGATACAGTTGAGTCTGATGGATAAGGTATCTTCCAAAATGAATTTTAAACGATTTCTCAATGAAAGATAATATCTTTGCAGTGCCAATAACAATGTTATAATTTTAAAATATTATTAATGGCTAGCTCACTTTCCTCACGATATTTTGAAATGTTCTTAAACTCAGTAGTCAAACATATTTCAACTCTACTTATGTCATCGCTTGCATAATACAAGACTGTATCCTAAACATACTTAACGATTTGTCCATTTGTCAAGCGGCCCTTGAAATCAATAGAGAATATGTTGCATGTAGATTAGAGGGGAAAGTAAGGAGCCCTGTGGTACACCGGTATACACAGGGTAAGCCCCAGACTGTATACTGTCCCATACTACAACTTGCTTCCTTTAAAACAAAAAATCATCCAACCATAAAATTTGTTTATTAGAAATGCCTTAGCTTTCTATTTTGCAATTAGGACCCTATGCCCAATCAAATTGAATGCACAAGACCGATCCATACGTACCAAGAGCATCTAGTGATAAAGACCTAATACAGCTGGAAACAGCTTACAAATCTATACCAATGGGCTTAGAACTGGCTTAAATTGGCTTAGTACTAGGGAAAATGTGAAGATTTCCCCCAGTACTAGAACATTTGAAGTCCTGAAGATTTCTTAGGTTAGTAAACCAATAGAAAGAAAATAAAAAGCTGTACTCAGTAAAGAAGCTCGATGCTGAATTCAAGAAGGAACTAGAATGTTAAGGAAATTACAGTGAAAAACAATGAGCCAGTGCCAATATTTGCAAAGAAAATGAAATAACAAGCCAAGATCTAGCCCCAAGAAAAAACCCAAGAAGACATCGTTTCATGTAGACGCTTTTAACAGTGAAGATGCATACTTCCTTACGTTTCATGTTCAGGTGGTTAATGACAGACTTTTCTTCTGGTTACTCTGCTTCTTCCAGTTGTAAGCACGTTCATCGCAAATGTTGCCCCATTTCGGAATACTATTTTTCAGGACTCCTCTGTGTGTTTTGTCTTCATCAGTTTTTGAGAGTCTCTTTTGAAATTCGCAGAAACACAAGCTGATGTCGGATTTAGGCAAATAAAGATCATTACACATATTTCTCGTCCCTGCTTGGAATCATTACCAGTCAGCTTTGTTGAATTTCCATTGAGGTAATGGTGTTGTTGGAGTATATTCTATCAAGACAGGATAATAGATGATTGTAGGTCAGTGTTGAGACTTTGGAAAGTTGCCAATGACATTATGTATCGGATGGGGTAGGAGGCTATTGATATAATGCATGTATAATATAAGATGAGGGTTGATGAAAGAGTTTCAGGCTTCGGAGTGAAAGGTTTTTGATTGGTTTGGATTGCATAGAAGCCTAAGTTCAATGGTGCTTGACCAAACATAAAGACCTTCTCCATCAAGATTTTATCTAGAATAGCCCTCTGATGTATGGTGACAGTAGAAGTTTCCTGAGTATAGGAGCCTGTATTGAGGAAAAATAGGGATAAGGATAAGGATAAGGATAAAATAATTTTGATTTTTTAAACTTCACTTGTTTCTTTTGTTTTCAAACAAAACAGTCACATATTTTGATTTTCTCTTACAATAGTACCCTCCGAATTAGGCATATTACTCAAGTCATTTGTAACAGTTCTCAACAGCTTAGAAGTTTCAAAATTTCTCATTCTTTATTACGCGTGCAAAATGTGTAATAGGTTATTCCTATACATACATCTATTCCTCTGTTTAGTACAAAATTTACAGTCTCATTAGGTAGAGCAAAGTTTTTTATTTTAGTTAAGAGAATGCTACCATTACCCCTTACACCAATTGCAAAACGTCAAAAGTTCTGCAGGCAGAACAAAATCTTTGAAACGGATGCTAAAAAAATTTTATCGTGAAATCGGTAAAGAAACAATAACTGTAAAGTATGTGCCATCGGAAGACGAGATTCGTGAATTTTGGAATAAGATCTGGGGTAATGAGAAGGGTTTTAGTGAAAATGTGTAATGGTTGCAAAATTTGGAAGAAAGCACAAGGGATATACCTAAGTAGGCATGGGTTGAAATTACAACAGGCGAAGTTAAAAAGATTTTTAAAAAATCTCACAAATGAAAGTCACCCGGAATAGACACAGTGCCAAATTAGTCTGATGTACCTGGATATGAGGTTGTCTATGCTCTTCTTAACCCACGTGTTTAAAATTTTGGAGACTGTCAGGTGCCAGTTGATTTTCGATAATGTCCACGGCTGGTACAGCTTCGACTTGTTTTTCGGAAGTGGTTGTCGATCGATGATTTTGAGGTGTTCAGCCACGATTTCTATCATTTCATTTTTGTGCATTTCATCTGTCATTTTGAGGTCAAAGTGTCGACCCAGATAGGTAAAATAATGAGCAATTTCGATTTGTGGTACAAACTTGTTGTCTAAGTAGAGCTTTGGTTTGTATTGAACTGACAATGTACCCTTTTTACAGATACCGAATGCGTAACATTTTGACGGTTTTATTCTCATTTCTGACCATTTACACCATTTGCTGAAGAAGCTCAGAAGAATTTGGTTTTCTCCTTCCAATGAGGTGACTGTAACTGCATCATCTGCATATTGGAACCAACTGCTCATAAGGAATCTTTTGATGGCAGGGTAACCAAAGTTGGTATATTTATCGTCCTTGATACACTGTAAAAAGATATTGACGATTAAATTGAATATTAAAGGCAAGAATGAATCACCTTGCAGTACGCCTTTTCAACCGGAATGCATTTGGTGGAAAAATCTTTCGTAATAATCGATAAACAAAAGTTACTATACAATGTTTGTACAACATGTTTAAGTTAGTCAAGGGGGAGGGGGTTGGCAACCTTCTCGTGGTCCTCCCTGTCAGTAGCCAATGTCGTAAGACACCGGTGAAGCTAATGCCAACAACCCGAGCATTATAAACAGTTCAACTACAGATATAGATAACGACGTCAACGGTACCTCTAGCTCCCTTGCTGAAGATGTCGCGTCCGGCAGGAGAGCATACAGAGCCCCTCAGGTCGTCATCAAGCGAAATCCCCGCAACACGTCGGACCTATATTTACCAAGTGGTCCTACAAAATTACAGCTGAACGTTGAAGGTCTAACCAAAGTCAAGTGTGCGGTCCTTCAACACCTGTGCCGCAAGCACCCAGTTTCGGTAGTGTCGTTGCAAGAAAAACACTCGCAGAAGGATGATAGCATCAAACTGAATGGATATACACTTACGAATGATGTACATCACCCACATCACGGCATTGCAACCCTTGTACGAAATGACCTAACTTTTTCAAAGATTGGCA
>RDPX01000465.1:172296-198184 GCA_003991215.1 Morbakka virulenta | reverse complement strand
ATTATAAAAGAAGTCGACCAGAATGGTTACAAATACCTTGGTATAATTGAGTCGGATAAGATTAAGGAGGATATAGTTAAAGAATCTTTCCAGAAAGAGTACCTTAGGAGGGTAAGACTAATTTTGAAATCAAAATTGCACGGGCGAAATAAGGTAACAGCAATCAACACCTGGGCTGTATCACTAATGCGATACGGTGCAGGAATCATTAATTGGACGAAAAACGAACTAGAAAAGGTTGACAGGAGGACAAGAAAATTAATGACCATGCACAAAAGCTTAAACCCAAAAAGTGACGTTGCAAGGTTGTATGTAAAGAGGAAAGAAGGTGGAAGAGGACTGATTAGTGTCGAGAAATGCGTAAGAGCTGAAGAAAATAATTTGGCATGGTACGTTTTAAATAGTAGAGAGGAGATGCTCCAGATGGTTAAAAATCAAGGTCTCTTGAAAACAAAAGAATTTAAGGACCCAGAAGCTTTTAAGAGAGAGGGAAAGGTTGAGATGATAAGAGAGTGGAAGGAGAAAAGATTGCACGGACAATTCTTAGAAGAGAATGAAGCCGTTGATTGGGATAAGACTTGGGGATGGTTGAGTAAGGGAGATTTGAAAAGTACCACTGAGGCGTTGATTTGTAGTGCTCAGGAACAATCACTGAGAACGAACTATTTAAAATATCACATTGAAAAAACAGCAGAGTCACCTTTATACAGGATGTGTTTCGAGAGGGGCGATAGTGTCAGCCATGTCGTAAGTGAGTGCTCCAAGTTAGAACAGAAAGAATATAAAAGACGTCATGATAATATGGCAAGATATGTCCATTGGGCAATGTGTCGTACAGCAGATTTAGAACGGGCTAACGAGTGGTACAACCATAAACCAGATGGTTGTAGCGAAAATGAAGAACACAAACTGTTATGGGACATGATGATACAATGCTATCAACACATCGAAGCTAGAAAACCTGATATTGTGATGATAAATAAAAGAACAAAATAAGTAAATTAATAGACATCGCCATTCCTGGGGACAAAAGGGTAAATGTGAAGGAAACGGAAAAGATTGAGAAATACCAACCATTGAAGGATGAAATTGCACGGTTATGGAAGCCAAAGAAGGTTAAAGTGATTCTTGTTGTGTTGTTGGGAATTCCTAGTAAGAAGCTGGAGTCACATTTGAAGGATTGAGATGAAAACATCAAAATGGAAGTTGTACAAAAAGCAGCATTGTTAGGATTAGTACGTATTCTAAGAAAGGTACTGTCGTCGTAAGACAGTGGAAAATTAAACTTGAAACCTCTAGTGGCTTGTTGCTGCCTGCTTTCAAGTTAATTTACGGAAATCAAGAACTAAAGTCGAGAAGTGAAACATTGAACATAAAAATAATAATAATAATAATAATAATAAAATTTTACAGAGAATTAGGGAAAAAACAAGAACCAGTTGTAGAGGTCCCAAGTCAAAACGCTATTGAAAATTTTTGGAATGGAATCTGGGGAGAGGAGAAAGGGTTTAACGAAACTGCTGCTTGGATCTCAAATACAGAAGCAAACAATGCTAATGTCAGTTAACAAGAATGGGGTGATATAACTATGGCAGAACTGAAGTCAGCGCTAACAAAATCACTAAAGTCGAAATCATCTGGGTAAGACAAGGTGCCAAATTTCTGGTTAAATGCTTTAACATCAACGCATGTCCTTCTTACTGAACTTTTTAATAAATTACTTCATCATCCCGAAGAAACTTCGGGTTGGTTATGCGAAGGCATAACTTACTTACTTTCTAAATGCAGTGCAACAGGGGATCCAAAGAACTACAGGCCTATAACATGTCTTTCAACAACATACAAAATACTGACCTCGATTCTCACCGACAGGACTTATAAACATATTGTTTTGTTTGTTTGTTTAGGTCGAGCTAGCTCGGCATTCGTTGACACGAGCTCTCCATTGTACCCTCTCGTCCATCGCATTATGTAGTTCGTCTAATGTGCAGCCTGTATCTTCCATCAGTTGGTCAATGTAGGTTTTCTTAGGTCTACCAACTGGTTTGTGTCTATGCATTGGATTCCAGAGCAGGACATCTGCTATAAGCTCTTCTTTCGATCGCCAGCAATGTCCAGCGAAGCGTAATCTCTGTTGTTTGATGGTTTTGCTTATTTTTGGTACGTTGCCATACAACTCATTATTTGTGATACGGTCTTTCCAGGAAACATTTAGGGCCGCTCGTAACATTCGTGTGTATGCTCCATCAATCTTTTTCTCGAGCTTTGAGGTTAGTGTCCATGAGACAGATCCGTAAACAAGTACAGACTCAACCGTTGCTCTGAAAAAGTGTCTTTTCAGGTTATCGGAGAGATTTGATTTCCAGATCTTTTCAAGTTGGTTTAGAGCACCCCAGGCTTTGCCTAATCGGATATCAATATCTCGCTCTGTAGAGGTAATATGGCTACCCAAGTATTTGAAGTCTTGGACTTGCTTGATGTTATTACCATTGGTGCTCTTCATGCCTACAGATGAGTCTTGATTCAAACAGATGTATTCTGTTTTATCTGCGTTGAGGTGGAGACCGATTTCTTTTGCTGCATTTTCGATACTGTGAAGTAGAGTGTTTGCATCTTTAAGTGTATCGGCGAGAACTGCTAAATCGTCTGCATAGTCCGCGTCTGTAATTTTAACTGGTGGATATCGCCTACTTCTCTGCTTTTTGAGCGTGAGACCGAGATGGTTATTTTGGTCAAGCGCTTTTCTTAGCACATAGTCTAGGCAGATTATGAAGATGTACGGGGCGAGAGTGTCACCCTGCAGAACTCCGGCAGTTATCTCAAAAAAGTTTGTGTCTCCGTCCGGTGAGCGTACCATGGAATGGGTGTCTACGTAAAGCATTGAGATTGCATCGATAGTTTCCTCAGGGATTCCATATGCCTTTAGAATCTTTTTCATTTTACCACGATGTATTGAGTCAAATGCTTTAGAGAAGTCAATAAACAGAAGGACGGCAGGCAGGTTTTTCGATCTAACACCTTCGAGAATACGACGAATAGTGAGTATTTGTCCTATGGTTGATCTGTTCTTGCGAAAACCGTTTTGATTTTTTCGTAGTAGTGGATCTATTTTTGGCCGAATCCTGTTTAAAAGCATGAGGTTATAGAGCTTTGCAGATATCGTAGTCAAAGTAATTCCTCTATAGTTCTTTCGTATACTCAGGTCTCCTTTTTTGGGGAAGGGTAATATACAACCCTTTCGCCATTTGCTGATAGGATCTTGATGGTAGACAGAGTTGCAGAAATCAAGCAAAATTTGGTGAAATTCATCAAGTTTCCATATTTCAGCTGGTATCTCATCTAGTCCGCATGCCTTTCCATATTGTACGTCCCTGATGGATTTAAACAGCTCTTCCAAGGTAAACGGGCCTGTTTGGATATTGAGTTCTTCAGTGATGACTGGGGTTATCTCAACATCGTCGATTACTGGCGGATTTCCTAGGAGATCTTGAAAGTGCTTCTGCCATAATTTTACTCGTTCCGAATCATTTGTTGCTTTCAATCTAGACTTGCTGCTGTTCTTTCTCCCTGTGATCTCGTTTACTGTTTTCCATGCAAAAGCCGATTTTTGATTGCTAGCAGCTTTTGATATTGAATCTATCTTTTGTTGCAGGTACTGGCGTTGTTCTTGATTGTAAGCTTCTTTCAGTTCTGCAGAGCATCTTTGATACATAAGATTATTTTCATGTGAAGGTTGCGATGTTTTGCGCTCGGATGCTTCGTGCAGGCGTTTGCGTTTTTCACGAATCTTTTGTGATTCCCATGGATAGATCCTTTTCGTTTTTTGAGTTTGGGGAATGAATTCTAAGGCAGATTCTTTGACAGCAGTCTCAAAATTTTCGTATTTCGAGTCGGCGTTATCTAGTTGGGTTTCCTCCTGTAAGGCTGAAAATCTGTTTTTTACATTGATGATGAAAGTGTTCCGGGTCTCGGGATCATTTTTCAGGATTGACCAATCAAAGCGGGTGGTTTTGGAGGTTTTCTTCTTATTTGCTCGGAGGCTCAGACGAAACGTAGAAGTCACAATACGGTGATCTGACAATATACTCAGGAAAGAGTTGTAAGCTCTACAGTTTTTAGCGCTGTTTTTCCATTTTCTATTTATGATGATGTAATCTAGCTGTGCTGTATGACCGTTTGGTGATTTATGTGTCCAAAGTTGTCCCTGTCTTCTCTGGTAGTTAGTGTTCAGACATAGCAGTTCGTTTTCACGGATGAAATTTTTGAGCATTTCTCCGTTTCTGTTGGTTTCTTCATGATAAGAGAATTTGAAGTTGTCTAGCCTGCCTAGATGTGCGTTCAAATCTCCGGCAATTATCAGTACGTTGTGCTTGGGAATTTGTCTGGTAACTGAGGTTAAGTCTTGGTAAAATCTTTCAACTTCTAATATGTCGCATACATTTGTAGGGCTATAGCAGGATATTATGGTGGTCTGGGGATTGCCGTTTAGTGTGACTGTCATAATCCTTGGAGATATCGATTCAACACTAATTAGGGTGTTATATGCTTCCTGATTGAAAAGTATTCCTATTCCACCGGTAGCCGCATTAATGTTGTTTTTCCAGGCAGAGCTAGTGATTAACTTCCATTTGCCGAATGATTGCTCTTTGATGACAAGGTCTTCATGACACATTCTGTGTTCTTGTACACAAATGATGTCATGTTTTGTGCTTTCGGCTGAAGAGATCAGTTCTGGTATTTTCCATTCTTTATTGAGAGTTTGTACATTGATCGTACCAATAAAAATATTTTTCTTTCCTTTCATTAAGCTTGGGATTTTGTGATTATTTCTCATTGTCGCAGGCGCCCATTTTTCGACTGCAACCTGCGACACCATTGCAGGACGCGCTCCTTGTTTGACCGCTCGACGAGCGAGGCGGGATGAAAGTCTTAGAGTTTGTGTCATTTTGTGCTTTCAGTAGCTAAATTCTCACTTGCGGTCGCCGCTCCATACAAGTGCTAGCAGTGCTCTTCTCAAGAACGTGTGTGCCTTGCCGAATATGTGTTAAGGGTTTTACCACATATCGCCTTGCCACAGATAGAGTGAGCCAAAGCTATATTGCCTCACTAAATCATCCAACATCCTGCTAACCAATGTCTTCACCTGTGACCCAGGCGGGGCGGCTGCCGGGTGCTATGTCTTGCCAAAGGGCTACCCGTGATTTTTTCCGGGACTGCTTATTCCATATTCGCAGCTGACCTCCATATCTGGAGGCCGTTCCCCTATCCGCAACCTGGGGACCCGGTGGATGGGAGTTTACTTCACCACACCACTGAAACATATCGAGGAAAATAATTTGTTGCCATTAGAGCAGAAATGTTGTAGAAGAGGCTCTTATGGGTGTAAGGACCAGTTATTAATTAACAAAATGCTTCTGGAGAATTGTATTGGTAGCAAGAGGAATATGAGCTGTGCGTGGATAGACTATAAGAAGGCCTTCGATAGCGTCCTGCACAATTGGATTTTACGATCGCTTGACCTTTTTAAAGTCTCTCCTATTCTTGTTAAGTTCTTAAAATTTAATATTTCTCAGTGGAAAACAAACCTTCATCTATTCCATGAAAATGGTACCATAATTTGTAATAACATGCGAATTAAACGAGGAATATTTCAGGGTGATTCTTTATCTCCCCTTCTTTTTTGTATTTCTCTTATTCCATTTTCTTTAGAAATAAATTCCTCTCAATATGGGTATGAAATAGGCAATAAAAAGATCTCTCGTTTATTTTACATTGATTATCTTAATGTGTATGGAAAAAATGATAGTGAACTGGAAGGGCTATTTAAAATTGTGAAGGGTATAAGTGACGACATTGGGATGGAATTTGGTCTCAGTAAATGTGCAAAGGCTACTTTTAAAAAAGGCAGACTTGCTGGTTCTACAAGTTTTCAGCTTGATAATGATACTGAAATTAAGAATCTAGAGCAAGAAGAAGTGTATAAATACCTAGGTGAAAACGAATCCAGCATTCAAGCATGAAAGAGAAACTACGAAAAGAGCTTGTTAGAAGGACTAGATGCATTTTGAAAAGCGAATTGAACTTTAAAAATAGGATTAGAGCTATTAATACTTTAGCTGTTCCAGTCATTACCTATAGTTATAACACCATTAATTGGAATTTCAGTGAGATTAAAAAACTTGATACTAAGTTGAGAAAAATGCTAACAACATATAACATGCATCACCCAAAAGGTGACATAGACCACCTGTACGTACCCAGAAAGGAAGGAGGTAGAGGCCTCACTAAACTAGAACTTGCCTATAAAACATCGACCATAGGACTCCTTAGATACCTAAACCTTACAGAAGACTGGATGCGTAACCTAGTATATAGGCATCAATAAGGAAAAACATGCACTCTATTACTAACGAAGGAAGAAAGTTTGTGAGAGAATTGGAAATAGACTTGTCAATTGAAGGTGGGGGGAAAAGAGAGGGAGAAAAAGTAAGAGAAAACCCACAAAAGTTGAAAGCTTTAGCTAAAACGAACGGAAAGAAAGCAATCAGCGAGGCTTGGAAAAATAAACCGCTTCATGGAAAGTATGCTCAACGTAGCCTAAAACCTGATGTAAATTTATATGATACCTATAGGTTGCTAAGTAGTGCGGGTCTCAAAGCGGAAACAGAGGGGTTTATCATGGCAGCACAAGACCAGTCTGCGTACAAGAAACTACGAGGCAAATGTGTTACGGAATGGGGCAGACCCGAAGTGCAGAATATGTTGGAAAAGTACTGAGACAATTGATCACCTTATATCTGATTGCCATATTTTGATCACAAACGAGTACACAAATAGACACAACTACATTGGTCAATATGTTCATTGGAAAGTTTGTAAATTCTATGATATAGAAATTGTTGACACATGGTACGAACACAAACCACTCCCAGTAATCGATTCGTCAAAGGTGACCATTTTTGGGGATTTCTCAATAAGGACAGACGGAATAATTCAAGCCAACAGACTAGAAATTCTAGAAAATTCTGAACTGTATGGACTCAGAGGAAGCCATAGATGTAAGAGCTTTATCATATCATGAGTAGTAAGCCTTTTCTGAGCTACGTTTCGAGAGATACTTCTCCCATGGTCAAGCTACTGAAATGATTAGATACGGCTATTTTATACTTTGGTAGTGCGGACGTGGTTGTAGACAGGGCTGGAGTTGTTTCAGGAAGTGGCGCCATACCTATGTTGTGTTTGTTGTGTTTGTTGTGTTTCTTTCTTCAGTGCTGGAAGCCATATTACTGGAAGGGTGTAGGATATACTGTTGATGTGATTGCTGCATTGCAAGGAATGGATNATTAAATAGATATTAAATAGGTTACTAATAGATATTAAATGGATATTAAATAGATAGCAGAGAGGTATTAATAAGGTATTTGGTCGTTATTCAGTAGGAATTACACAGGTATTAATTGGTATTTTAAAGGTACTTAATAGGTATTAAATAGACACTAAATAGACATTAAATAGATATTAAATAGGTTACTAATAGATATTAAATGGATATTAAATAGATAGCAGAGAGGTATTAATAAGGTATTTGGTCGTTATTCAGTAGGAATTACACAGGTATTAATTGGTATTTTAAAGGTACTTAATAGGTATTAAATAGACACTAAATAGACATTAAATAGATATTAAATAGGTTACTAATAGATATTAAATGGATATTAAATAGATAGCAGAGAGGTATTAATAAGGTATTTGGTCGTTATTCAGTAGGAATTACACAGGTATTAATTGGTATTTTAAAGGTACTTAATAGGTATTAAATAGACACTAAATAGACATTAAATAGATATTAAATAGGTTACTAATAGATATTAAATGGATATTAAATAGATAGCAGAGAGGTATTAATAAGGTATTTGGTCGTTATTCAGTAGGAATTACACAGGTATTAATTGGTATTTTAAAGGTACTTAATAGGTATTAAATAGACACTAAATAGACATTAAATAGATATTAAATAGGTTACTAATAGATATTAAATGGATATTAAATAGATAGCAGAGAGGTATTAATAAGGTATTTGGTCGTTATTCAGTAGGAATTACACAGGTATTAATTGGTATTTTAAAGGTACTTAATAGGTATTAAATAGACACTAAATAGACATTAAATAGATATTAAATAGGTTACTAATAGATATTAAATGGATATTAAATAGATAGCAGAGAGGTATTAATAAGGTATTTGGTCGTTATTCAGTAGGAATTACACAGGTATTAATTGGTATTTTAAAGGTACTTAATAGGTATTAAATAGACACTAAATAGACATTAAATAGATATTAAATAGGTTACTAATAGATATTAAATGGATATTAAATAGATAGCAGAGAGGTATTAATAAGGTATTTGGTCGTTATTCAGTAGGAATTACACAGGTATTAATTGGTATTTTAAAGGTACTTAATAGGTATTAAATAGACACTAAATAGACATTAAATAGATATTAAATAGGTTACTAATAGATATTAAATGGATATTAAATAGATAGCAGAGAGGTATTAATAAGGTATTTGGTCGTTATTCAGTAGGAATTACACAGGTATTAATTGGTATTTTAAAGGTACTTAATAGGTATTAAATAGACACTAAATAGACATTAAATAGATATTAAATAGGTTACTAATAGATATTAAATGGATATTAAATAGATAGCAGAGAGGTATTAATAAGGTATTTGGTCGTTATTCAGTAGGAATTACACAGGTATTAATTGGTATTTTAAAGGTACTTAATAGGTATTAAATAGACACTAAATAGACATTAAATAGATATTAAATAGGTTACTAATAGATATTAAATGGATATTAAATAGATAGCAGAGAGGTATTAATAAGGTATTTGGTCGTTATTCAGTAGGAATTACACAGGTATTAATTGGTATTTTAAAGGTACTTAATAGGTATTAAATAGACACTAAATAGACATTAAATAGATATTAAATAGGTTACTAATAGATATTAAATGGATATTAAATAGATAGCAGAGAGGTATTAATAAGGTATTTGGTCGTTATTCAGTAGGAATTACACAGGTATTAATTGGTATTTTAAAGGTACTTAATAGGTATTAAATAGACACTAAATAGACATTAAATAGATATTAAATAGGTTACTAATAGATATTAAATGGATATTAAATAGATAGCAGAGAGGTATTAATAAGGTATTTGGTCGTTATTCAGTAGGAATTACACAGGTATTAATTGGTATTTTAAAGGTACTTAATAGGTATTAAATAGACACTAAATAGACATTAAATAGATATTAAATAGGTTACTAATAGATATTAAATGGATATTAAATAGATAGCAGAGAGGTATTAATAAGGTATTTGGTCGTTATTCAGTAGGAATTACACAGGTATTAATTGGTATTTTAAAGGTACTTAATAGGTATTAAATAGACACTAAATAGACATTAAATAGATATTAAATAGGTTACTAATAGATATTAAATGGATATTAAATAGATAGCAGAGAGGTATTAATAAGGTATTTGGTCGTTATTCAGTAGGAATTACACAGGTATTAATTGGTATTTTAAAGGTACTTAATAGGTATTAAATAGACACTAAATAGACATTAAATAGATATTAAATAGGTTACTAATAGATATTAAATGGATATTAAATAGATAGCAGAGAGGTATTAATAAGGTATTTGGTCGTTATTCAGTAGGAATTACACAGGTATTAATTGGTATTTTAAAGGTACTTAATAGGTATTAAATAGACACTAAATAGACATTAAATAGATATTAAATAGGTTACTAATAGATATTAAATGGATATTAAATAGATAGCAGAGAGGTATTAATAAGGTATTTGGTCGTTATTCAGTAGGAATTACACAGGTATTAATTGGTATTTTAAAGGTACTTAATAGGTATTAAATAGACACTAAATAGACATTAAATAGATATTAAATAGGTTACTAATAGATATTAAATGGATATTAAATAGATAGCAGAGAGGTATTAATAAGGTATTTGGTCGTTATTCAGTAGGAATTACACAGGTATTAATTGGTATTTTAAAGGTACTTAATAGGTATTAAATAGACACTAAATAGACATTAAATAGATATTAAATAGGTTACTAATAGATATTAAATGGATATTAAATAGATAGCAGAGAGGTATTAATAAGGTATTTGGTCGTTATTCAGTAGGAATTACACAGGTATTAATTGGTATTTTAAAGGTACTTAATAGGTATTAAATAGACACTAAATAGACATTAAATAGATATTAAATAGGTTACTAATAGATATTAAATGGATATTAAATAGATAGCAGAGAGGTATTAATAAGGTATTTGGTCGTTATTCAGTAGGAATTACACAGGTATTAATTGGTATTTTAAAGGTACTTAATAGGTATTAAATAGACACTAAATAGACATTAAATAGATATTAAATAGGTTACTAATAGATATTAAATGGATATTAAATAGATAGCAGAGAGGTATTAATAAGGTATTTGGTCGTTATTCAGTAGGAATTACACAGGTATTAATTGGTATTTTAAAGGTACTTAATAGGTATTAAATAGACACTAAATAGACATTAAATAGATATTAAATAGGTTACTAATAGATATTAAATGGATATTAAATAGATAGCAGAGAGGTATTAATAAGGTATTTGGTCGTTATTCAGTAGGAATTACACAGGTATTAATTGGTATTTTAAAGGTACTTAATAGGTATTAAATAGACACTAAATAGACATTAAATAGATATTAAATAGGTTACTAATAGATATTAAATGGATATTAAATAGATAGCAGAGAGGTATTAATAAGGTATTTGGTCGTTATTCAGTAGGAATTACACAGGTATTAATTGGTATTTTAAAGGTACTTAATAGGTATTAAATAGACACTAAATAGACATTAAATAGATATTAAATAGGTTACTAATAGATATTAAATGGATATTAAATAGATAGCAGAGAGGTATTAATAAGGTATTTGGTCGTTATTCAGTAGGAATTACACAGGTATTAATTGGTATTTTAAAGGTACTTAATAGGTATTAAATAGACACTAAATAGACATTAAATAGATATTAAATAGGTTACTAATAGATATTAAATGGATATTAAATAGATAGCAGAGAGGTATTAATAAGGTATTTGGTCGTTATTCAGTAGGAATTACACAGGTATTAATTGGTATTTTAAAGGTACTTAATAGGTATTAAATAGACACTAAATAGACATTAAATAGATATTAAATAGGTTACTAATAGATATTAAATGGATATTAAATAGATAGCAGAGAGGTATTAATAAGGTATTTGGTCGTTATTCAGTAGGAATTACACAGGTATTAATTGGTATTTTAAAGGTACTTAATAGGTATTAAATAGACACTAAATAGACATTAAATAGATATTAAATAGGTTACTAATAGATATTAAATGGATATTAAATAGATAGCAGAGAGGTATTAATAAGGTATTTGGTCGTTATTCAGTAGGAATTACACAGGTATTAATTGGTATTTTAAAGGTACTTAATAGGTATTAAATAGACACTAAATAGACATTAAATAGATATTAAATAGGTTACTAATAGATATTAAATGGATATTAAATAGATAGCAGAGAGGTATTAATAAGGTATTTGGTCGTTATTCAGTAGGAATTACACAGGTATTAATTGGTATTTTAAAGGTACTTAATAGGTATTAAATAGACACTAAATAGACATTAAATAGATATTAAATAGGTTACTAATAGATATTAAATGGATATTAAATAGATAGCAGATAGGTATTAATAAGGTATTTGGTCGTTATTCAGTAGGAATTACACAGGTATTAATTGGTATTTTAAAGGTACTTAATAGGTATTAAATAGACACTAAATAGACATTAGATAGATATTAAATAGGTTACTAATAGATATTAAATGGATATTAAATAGATAGCAGAGAGGTATTAATAAGGTATTTGGTCGTTATTCAGTAGGAATTACACAGGTATTAATTGGTATTTTAAAGGTACTTAATAGGTATTAAATAGACACTAAATAGACATTAAATAGATATTAAATAGGTTATTAATAGATATTAAATGGATATTAAATAGATAGCAGAGAGGTATTAATAAGGTATTTGGTCGTTACACAGGTATTAAATTGGCACTAAATGGGTGTATATTGATGGCGTTTACTATGGTGAAGGTCCATCTTCATTTCTTGTTTATAAATGATTCATTTACAAAGAAGCCACTATTCTATGTATGTTCCAAAAATGATTTAAAATGATTTTATTTGCATCATTTCTATTTTATTTGTAATAATATTGTAGCATCGTTCTTGCTATCGTCTACGGGCATGATTTTTTCATCACACAAGCACGCACACACACATATATTGACTTATTCATAAATCAAACCCAAGAAACAGTTTTTGTTATTACGTACTCAAAGGATCACGGAGCTATTTTTCAGATGCCTATAGGAACACATTAAAACACTTATGGGTCTCAGTGTCCTGTGTTGTGGCCACTTGTGCTCAGTACCTCATATAGCTGGGAAAGTTTTTCTACAGTACTTTGAATAAACACCCGTTTAGACAGGGTTAGTGAGTGCCCCCTTGATCTTTCTATTTTTTTGTGCTTGCTAAGCTGACTGATAAAGACATAGCGGATTAGAATTAACAGCGAAAGACAATCTTTTTCAAATGTTCATAGATCTATCAGACGATCAACATATTTTCCAAGCGATATCCTATTTCAACCAAGTTTGGTGTGATAATATCTAAAATACTCCAGAAAGCTGGTTCATGTTCTCGTCAGGGCAATTTTACGACATTGGCTCATTTCATACGTGGCAAATAACAATGCAACAGAAAAGATAAATAGGGTTACTTTAAATGAAGTGGCTTCACACTCTTGAGGTGACTAAGTTATGAGCCACACCTCACCAAGAATGCTATATCACTAGAATATCACTGTGGTTTCGTGGCCTGTCTACAAGTACAAAGTAGAAGATAATCATACCTACCTAATTTTCTTAAAGACGCACTGATAATTAAAAACCATTGGTGTTAACTGAAAAGTTATGGATCAATAGATTGCCTTTTTTGACTAAAAGCTAGTCTATTAACAGTTAAGTCAGAGTAAGTCCTAATTATTATGCTGTTATAACATCCAGGTGTGTGCCCGAGCCATACTTCGACTTTTGCAAGCCTCTTGATCATTTTTGTGCCTAGCAACTACACACGCTGGCGAGTTTTAATAAACTATGGTTAGGATTGCTCCGTCATAGATTACATTCTCCTTTTCTGTAGATTATGAAAGCTTGGCAACTAATCTTTACTAACACTGAGAAACACCAATTTGTCTTTCAGGACCTTGATATCTTTAGACAGCAATGTACGAAGGCATTTAATTGCTGTGTTATTAACTGACTGGACTTCGCCACAAAGGTGCAGAATAGAGTAGAAATGCATTATACCACTACCAAGCGAACAGTTACAAGAACACAGAGACAGGTGCCCGAGATTCAGATGTTATTTCTTATGTCAATTTCCAATTCTGAAGCCTTCTTAGCCGTCAAATCCCCTGTTGTTTTTCCTAATCTTCTAACAGATCAAACCCTACTTTGATGACACAAGAACTTTTGCAAGCCTAGCGCTAATCCGACCTTAAAGCCGTTCCAGCAGAGTAAGACGTTGCTTGTAAATTTTATCTTCCCCGTGTCGAAAACCGAGTCATCAGAGGAGGTTGTCGGTGTTAAGGACGTATTTACTCAACTACAAGGTACAGTGTTTAAAAGCTCGAAGAAATCTAAAATAAAATTTAGCAGTGATAAAACAGTTATAGAGAATGGCTTATTCTTCTTTCTTCATCGATGAACTTTTGCAAAAGAAACCTTCAACAACAGATAGAGTAAAGACGATTGTAGAAAAGGTTGGTCGACCTCGTGAGAGCGAGCTTGATAAAAGGTCAGAAGTAAAGACGATTGGAGACACCAACAGCACACAAGCTTTAAATCTAGCTGAACGATTAGCAGGTCAGTTTAATTAGTTTTACTGTAAAAACATCCAATTAAGGTCAATTATTGCTATAAGTAAGTTATTTATGAATCATTAGACTTAGTATTGTTACTGTGAATTTTGATAAGCTTAATCAAACATGCCTATCCTGAGATAATCTCAAGCTTTGGTTGTACTACCGAATAAGAAAATGGGTATCTTTTTTAAACATAATATATATGGATAACAAAGATTAACTTATAAAAACCATGCTTTAAATATATACTGCTTTTTTGGTTCTCATTATCTTCAAAGCCAAGGGACTATTTATATTTATTCAGAGAATATTTTCAGAAATAGCTTTCCTCATGCGTTTTGGTCAGTCACTTATTTTTACCATACACATGAGGGTTCTTTGTCATTGTGGCAGAAGTGACAAAGTTTTCTGTCTCTCATCAAATATCGTATGATTTTTCAGAACATTTACATTTTCTTATTTACTGCTAAAACTCCATTATCCTTTCTGTAGCTTTCAACTATTTGGTGTTTATTCTTCTCTTTATTACAAGTTCATATTACACAACTGTTAAACCTTACAGAGTACGAGAGAGAGAGATAGAGAGAGAGAGAGAGAGACCTTTTTTGCATTTTAGTTGTATGTTGTACGCTTGTTTACATATATTGACCTAATTTTCCTCTATTTACACAGAAAGAATTCTTTATTGTTTATTTTTTGTTTCTTTGTCCAATTTTATATCACATTCATTGTATTTAATGACCCTAATTATTCTCAATAATTTGACTGTTGTGCTATAAGCTCGTTTTTCTTCCTTTCAGTAAACTAAGGTATTAAAAAATATATTTTTTTCTTTGTAAGTATATACATACAATAATTACACCTACACTCATAAAGTATGACGTTAAATAGCTTTAAACATATGAGCAATTAAGATAACATTTTAGTACAATGTATTTTCATATTGAAAGAACTTAAAATTACTTTCAGCATCGCTTATCAATCAACATAAACTCTCCCTTCAAATGTGGAATCAATAACTTATTGGAATTAGATTTAAAAAAATCATTAAAGAATTTGGTCTATTACAAAATAAATATACGACATCTTAGTTCGGAAACGGTATAAAGGAGGAGAAATCTATGTTTTAATGACTTTCCTTAATAATAGTTGAGAATGCCCTTAATTAATAATCTAATTCTTAAGTAAAACTCTGAGACAAAATTCTAAAATAAAATTCAGAAGTAAGAGATAAAAAATCAAAGGCTTTATACATAGTTAATTTACAGTCTGGTACACCCATTGGAATGATGAAAGATCAATTTACTCCCGAATGGAAATCTGCTAACTATATTCCTTTAGGCAAGGATAGATATTAGTTTGCCTTTGAAGTAAAAAAAATCATTTGTTTTATTGGGATTTTTAATTCAAGAACAAATCTTTATTTTGAACCCATACATTTTAATAAGATATTCAGAATGCATTTACAATTTTGTTGTGTAGTCTATTTATCTATTATTTTGATTATTATTATTATTTATTTTTCTGTTTTTGAAGTACAAATTGGTTTGGCATTTAGAATATTCCATATCTTTATTGTTTACAAAAAAAATAATTAGCAGGATGAGTAACTTAATAAGCGTTTGTAGAAATTACTGAACATGAGAGTCTGTGACTGTGCTAAACATTCCCTTTAATATTACAAGAAGCCTCCACATTGTAGTAAGAATCTATTTTCATACATAAGAAAGAAAAAAAAATCTTCATTGGATATTATTATTTTATTTAGCATTTGTAATACTGCACATATGCAAAATACTCTGAGAGGATGTCAGGATCCCGATATGATGAGAGTAGACAAGAAAAATAGCAAATGCTAAACTATAGACTTCGTTGTCCCATGTAATACCAGGGTTGATTAAAAAGAAAAAACAACACATTGAAGTATCAAAACTGAGTAAGAGAAGTGAAAAGACTTCAGAACAAATAAGTCAAAATAATTCTAGTTAAAACTGGGTGCTAGAAACACATTCAAAGCCATTGCAAAAAAAATTATAAATAAATAAATAAATAAATAAATAAAAAGGCTGAAGAGATTTGGATGGTTACCAGAGTAGTTGAATTGCAAAAGACTGTGTTGTCACATTCGAATCCTACTCTAAGTGCTTTGAGATTTGAGAAAGCTTGGTATTACCAAAGTCCATGAACACGAAACCATTGATCAATTTACAAGGACAACATTTGCTGTTGGTGTGTAACCGATAAAATAGTAATGATAAAATTCATAGTAAAGGTAACAGTTATAATAATAATAATAATAACAACAAAAATAATAATAATAATAATAACAAATATCCAGTCTGTATTCAATGCTGCAATACCAGACTTAGTGCTGGTACTAAGACATCTCTCCATGTATTGTCAGCTATCAGGCTAGGAGTGGGGAGTGCTGTAGTCATGAGTTGTTGTCATACAACAACAACCGCTTGAGCAATGTGCCTCTCCTCACTTGTTGTGAGGCGCCACTTGCAAGGTTGAAGTGATGTTTCCATTTTTATTTGGTTATTTTATCTCNGATACAAGGATAAAACAGAAGGAACAAGAGAAAATTGAAAAGTATCAAGAACTGAAAAGAGAAATTGCAAGGTTATGGCGCCTTCGAAAAGTAAGTGTCATCCCAGTTGTAGTTGGTGCATTGGGATGTGTCACAAAAGAAGCAGAGCAGTACATAGAAAAAATCGGGATCAAGATCAGGACTGAAGTGATACAGAAAACGGTGCTGTTGGGAACTGCAAGAACATTGAGAAAGGTTCTCGAAACCTGAGGCTAGTTGTTCTAGCTTGCTTTCGGGACGAACTTACCAGGAACTTTTACCTGTGATAACAAGAAAATAACAGTGATGATGATAACAACAACAATTTTAATGAGTAGCATAATAATAAAAATATTCTTAAAACGTCATTTCCAAACAGATTACTTTTGGATATTTAGTCAATACAGGCGTAATCAACCAGTTAATGACATAGTCAAATATAATTATTATAATTTAATAATATTAATATTTAATAATATTTAAAGTGTATGGATACTATATGGAGACTAATAAGAGAGAAAACCAGGATTAACACATGGTTTGTTGTGACAACAAAGAACAAAGTAAGTGCAGTGAATGTTGGTGACTTAGATTTCAGACATGAAATAGCTCTGATTTGCAATATTCATACATACATTTTCGTTAAAGAGACATAAGAAGGACCAAAGATTCCAAAAGAACTGAAAAAAGATTTGCAGACATGAAAATAGATTGCTAGGTTTTCTATTTGAAAAATAGCCTGTCAACGTGTGGATTTGTTTATAGGGAGAAATGCTTCTACTCATCACTAGGTCATTCATGCTACAGAAGCCTACAATCCACTCATCTTTACTGTTTTTGAAGCCACACCCAAATCTCCCTATCACTCTATTATCATGAATATTGTCACTGCTTACTTTGGTATTATGGTCTCCCCTTACAATTATTAGGTCATAGTGAGCTACACAGTCTTATTCTGCTTGAAGTTGCTAATAGAAGAATTCTTTGTCAGTGTCCTCAGTGTCATTTGGTGGGGCGTTACAGTGGATAACTGAGAGATTTGTGTTCCTTCCTCTAAATCTGGCTCTCCTTGGCCTATTGCTTACAGGATTTCATTCCATCAGTGCATTATCTATTCCTTTCTTGATAATGACACCCACCTGTATGTGTTGGTTTTTATCCCCTTAGAAGTACAAGAGCCTGTCTATTTGCCTTCATTCACAACAAGGATATGAAGACCCTATCTCCGCATTTCAGCTCTTACCTGTGATGCTTTACCGGTCGCGTGCATGGTACAGTATTCAAAATCTCCAATCTTCTGCCAGTTGTTTCCTTGCAGCTTTCATATCTGGCATTGTACTAGTTCCCAAGGACTTTTGAATACCGAATAACTACCGGATACATGATATTCTAATCCTTGCTCTTTCCATAACTAGCTTGTACTTCTTTTTGAAGTAATAAGCCGTAACTGCAGCCATAAACCCGTAGGACCAGTATACACGCACAGCTGAGACTATCAGGAAAAAACATTTCTCTGGCACATAGCTTTTACAACCTTTATCTATATTTGGTAAGCGTCATTTTGAATATCAGTACCACTGCAGGTAGTTTACATTAAAATCTCACGTTTTCATTTTAGATTTTTTTCGAGAAATGCTAGTAAATGTTTGACACTGAACAAGTTTTAATGGAGCGAGAGATTGACCTAAGCCGAATTGCCTTTTGGATAAAAAGATACGACTTAGAGTTACACATACATTACAGTCAAGCTATTTCAGGACATATTTAGATACAAGGTTATCCAGATTCTCTGTTACCCAGGTTTTGAGGAAGGATAGTTACAGTCAAGTGCCATAAAATTTTAGATAAGATATAATGACTATACAACATTAGCTTATTATTTGGAAGAAGTAGTAATGTATGAAAGATAAATAATAAAAGTGAAATCAAAGTAACTAGGTCACACTTGTACCCTTGTTTACTTACACTGAAGTGGAAATAATAACCAAGTCACTTACAAGAGTCTCCAACGTTAAACGCTGGATGTTCACTGTTGATAAATACCTTGGGTTCAAACTAAAGTGAAGAAATTGAGAATTTCTTACTTTCAAACTTAGTACACTTGTTCACTCTAATTATCATTCCCTCCAACTGGCACCACATGCTGAAATAACTCAAAAGGAGCCAGATCTCTTACTTGTTTCCATTTTTTTATGGCTACTTATTAATTTATATCTGTTGGGAACTTATCTGCACAGCCAGATAGAAGTAGTGGTAAAAGAAGGAAATCGAAATAAATTGGAACTTTTGAAATTGAGAATTTCTTACTTTCAAACGTACTACACTTGTTCACTCTAATTATCATTCCTTCCAACTGGCACCACATGGTAAAGTATTTCAAAAGATCTGGTACTCTCAGTTTCCCTTAGCGATAATGGCAACATCGTCCGCGAATCGAAATGAGTGGAGGGGCAAAATTCTGTTCATGTATGTCATGTGAAAAAAAAGTCAAATAATAATTGATAGTAATAGAAGTAGTAGTAGTAGTAGTAGTAGTAGTAGTAGTAGTAGTAGAAGTAGAATTAGCAGTATTTGTTATTATTATTATTATTATTATTATTATTATTATTTTCTTCTAATTACACAAGCTGCTAAATGGATGTTTTTTCTTGACAGTTGATTGTAAACCACAGTCTTAGGTCTGAAGAGTCCTTTATGAATTTTTCCTGATCCAAATAACACAGTTTTATGTAAAGGCTTTTATTTCGTTTTAGTGCTTGACCAATTGTCCCGTTTCTTTCATATAGATAGTAATGAACGAAACAACAACAGATAATACTTTTATTTTTTAAATTGGAAGATAAAGCCTATGATACAGTTTAAAAAATTAAAAGGAAACAAAATTATTTTCAAAATATTTACTTTCAATTGGTTTTTGTGTTAAAACAAGACATTTACATATTTTCATCTTAGAGTACGAGCTTGGGACATTACTCAATGCCTTTATAACTGTTTTAACCAGCTTAAATGTTTTGCATCTTCCCATTGTTTACTACATAAACAAAATATGTAATAAGTTGTTATTATGCAAACGTTTATTAAAAACTTTAATGGTCATAGCGATAACAATTATTAATATTATTATCATCATTATCATTATTATTATTTTCATTATTGTTATTATTATCATCATCATTATTATTATTTTTATTGTTATTATTATTGTTATTTATATCTTAGCAGGTTTACTGACTTCTGCAGTCTTTGACACCACCAAGTTCGTGAATAAAAGAATCATCCCGTGATCCCTTGTTTTTGTTTGCTTTCGGGTAGTGGCCGGTACCATGAGCTTAATACCATGGCAATGCACTTAGCGATCTCAAAGTATTTTGTTTATTTTATCTTTACTGGTCTTAACAAAAAAAATCCCAAAAACAAATACCTACCACTGCACTTCTGTAATATACGTCATTCGTGACTTGTAAATGCTCCAAACAAATATTGACGACCAGCACTTTTGCTTTTTTTTATACGTATTTCATATTCGTATGAGCATGTGCTAAGTACATATATAATGCATACATTATATATATATATATATATATATATATATGTGTGTGTGTGTGTGTGTGTGTGTGTGTAAGATGTATTCGTATGACAATATGGGATTCATACAATAAAGTAAAGTAATCATCCAATCTAAAAAATGTTCATTGTTTATTTCATCTCCAGGAATCCCCTAAATAATAGCTAAATGGTTAACTACCAAAAATCAATTTAATTCTCGACCCCGCGCCTCTTTATTGGGTTCTTTCTGCAAAACATTTTCCATTCTCATTTCTACGGTCATTATTCTCTAAGTGTAACAACCACGTTACTAAGCTCCCTCTACTCTGAAATTTTTCGTCTCTTGCTATACCATAATTTACCATTTACCATATATTTACAGATATAATCTGTGGATAGGAAATGTTTTTATCCTGCAGGAATATCATTTACGATTTCATTATTGTGATCCTCCAAGTGTATTCTCAATATTTTTTAACTGCAAAACAAACGTTTTGCCACGAATGTTTAAGGATCGATACTGACGTCTTTTTATTGGGGTTTTCTTTTGGTTTTGTAGCGATTTACATAATTTGACGAGGGTCTTACATTGATTTACTAATTTGGCATGAGGAAATTCATCAGTTCTCAGGGTAACGCCCTGAATTGTTTTTGGAAAGAAGGTAATTTAAGAGTAAAGAAAAAGAAAATCTATTGAATTTAAACTTTTTAGGCTTAGGAATAAATAAATGAGAAAAAATGTATTTTCATTTAACGCAAATATGTTTTTACAGTTTACATTCAATGGGGCCTATGATAATAAAATGTATTTATAGTCAATAAGAATGAAAGTCAATAATTATGGTAATTATGTAGAAAAGACACAATAGATTTATCAATCAAAATAGTTGGAAGACAACTAATCCATTAGTTATGTCTATGAACGTTAAATGGTCTGTGTCAAATATTACATAGGTAGATCAAACGCACCCAAGGACTGTATGGCAAAGAAGNTAGTTGGAAGACAACTAATCCATTAGTTATGTCTATGAACGTTAAATGGTCTGTGTCAAATATTACATAGGTAGATCAAACGCACCCAAGGACTGTATGGCAAAGAAGAGAAGCTATGGTAAAATATTTAATCAGAAGTAACATCTATTTGTTTGTAGAACATACATAATATATATTTAGTAGTAGCAAGCAAACGATCGATTCTATTGCACTTGAAAGTCTGAACTTAGCCCTGTTGGTGGTGATTCAGCTCTATGAAGTAATATGTTGAAAAGCGTTTTGTTTTGGATTATAAGCACAGCTACTTTCATATCTTTTCAAATCATCGTTACCTTTCAAAAATGTAAAATCTGTTTTTATTCAAAACATCAAATCTATTTCTTGCGGCAAAAAAACCCCAGTTTCTGTTTATTTTAAGTATGAATTGAATATGAAATATCGTTATTTATCGTGTTACCAATATTTCATATTCACCACATAAAAGTATAAACATTTCAACAAACTTGTTCTATTTCAAATTGTTTAAATTTTTCTCTCACAAAACGGATTTTTATTTCGACCCTAGGAATTAAGAATATTTAAATATCTAACTTATATCTACTTACTCAAATGTCATAACAAACAAAGAATATCTCCACGCTACAATATTTTTGAAAACAAAATGAGAGATTTTTCTACAAAAAGTTTCATTTATTATCTTTTAGTATTGACAGCCGTATCACATTCAAAAAACAAATACACTTTTTATATTATTTACAAGATTACTTAAAGTTCTGATCAAAAGAGGAGTAGACATCCATAATTCCAACATGTAATTATTATTATTATTATTATTATTATTTATTATTACAACATTCTGCAATTTGTATTCTTTTCTACATATTGAAGCCATTTTCCCGTTCTGATATGTTTGTTTAACCAACTTATGTTATAATATAAAAGTATTACAAATATTTTCATGACCATATCGTGTGTATTTAACTCCAGGTAATAGACATACTGATACTGACTCTTAGTGTTTCTGTTTTTCTTATTTACTTGCTTTATACTTTTTTTATTACTTACTATTGATACTCTGATTTATTGGATCAGTATGATCTCATCCATCTCTAAATCTCCATCAAATAATAGCGAATTAACTCGATTTGGTGATAACACACTGTAGTATTACTGTTAGCAATTTTATCTTTACAAAATTCATTTTTACTAAAAAGTGGAAACACCCTCTCATTTTTTTGTTATTTTAATTTTGAGGGGATGAATTGAATATGTAGTTTCAGGCTTCTGCCACTGTTACATCTAAATAATCATTTTAGTGAACTTTACTTGCATTTGCTTTACAGTTCAATCGAAATTGTTCTAAAGTTTTCACATCTAGAAATCGTTGTCGCAAACTCTCAACATTAATGTTCGCACTCTTTGAATAACACTTTGATCTTACTAATTTTATAGCGAGACTGTTATCCCTACAGTGTTATACCTCATTGCTGATCTGGGGATTATTATTTATCAGATCTTTCCCAACATAAAGCTGTAATATTTTTAGTTCCATCTCATTCTCATAAATCTGTTAGTAGAGGTTAAGAAAACGTCGAAACAAAATTAATCAAGTATTATATCATGTTTTTAGAACAATCTGTTTATAAATCTTTAATTTAGTTAAGGTAGCCAAGGAAGAAATTGTTTTACATTTACAAACTCTATATACCTATTTCTTCTCTTGGTGGTGTAGTCCGCATTTTTTAAAAGATGAATATTGTCTTTGAGGACTTTCAGAAATTACGAAAGATGGGCTCAAAATACCCAGCACTCTTTTCACTTCAAGGTTCAGAAAATAATTTAAAGCTACTCTGAACCTTGTCAGGCTTTAATGCCCTTCTGTATAGCCCTAAGGTATTAAGAAATCAACCTGAATACCGCACTCTCTGATTTGCAAGATAAAGTTGTTTTCACTTCAGTTGGATGTTGATAAGAATATTTTGGTACTTTTTCTGTCATTAGTAGTTTTTAGAGAAAATTTGGAGGAGATGACCAACAAAAGGTCATGCTAAGTGTAGATATTTTTTTATCGTCCGTTATCCTCACTGGCAAATTCTCCACGTGGTCAAGGTCTTTAAAAATCCTTGTCTGTACACTTTTTACTATTCCTTCAATTGATTATAGTTCCTCAATTACGGCTTCTTACTTTAGTGCAACTAGCAAATACTATCCAACACTTGTCTTTGAACATACGTCAAAGGATATATTTCCGCGTGCTTGCAAATTCTGTTTAAAATTATAAAAAAATGTAGATTGTTTTACAGACTTTGCAGTCTTCCTATCTTTATATAGTTCTCTGAATATTGAAAGGTTTTCCTTTTTCTCATTTACTAACTTTATATTATATTATATTATATTATATTATATTTCGATGCTAACAAAAAATATTTAATTCATTTTGAACTCTTTCCTTCCCTCTTATTTTTATTGTCTTTAGCAATTTAATATTTCCGTTGTCTTAATACAGGAAAGACTGAATTAATTGATATTTTGTAGCGACAAATGATGATCTATGTTCAATTGAAATACATTTTGCAGATAAACAAATATTGTTCATATTGCTAACTTGCGAAATATCTACGTCATAGCATACTACTTCAAAGCAAAAACATATACGAAAAATTGTACAATCAATATATTATCTGTTGTACTTCTTGATCAATAGAGTTTTTTAAAAACAATTACTCCAAATATGTTGATAATTCAAGTTCTCATATTGGTATTTGTTGTTGTTCATTTAGTGATATTTAATAATATCTTTTTCGTATGATTTTATTTCAAAGAGAATTTGGCACTTTATCTTCATATAAAATAATAATTTAATAGATGGAAAGATAACAATAAAAACAAATTACAAATTAATTTGAAAAAATAATAAAACCTTAGTAACACTGCTTCCCTGCGTAACTCTAAAAATGGTTTAAAAAGGTCATAAACGAAAAAAGTTAGTGAGCTATGTGTATGTGCCAAATAAATAGAAGTAATCAAAATGATCCAAGAGTTCAATGGCTTTCCTATCAACTTAAGGAAAAACTCAAGATCAAGATAGTCTTTTTTGAAAACACACCCATTTTTGGACAGCTAATCTCGTCTAAATACACATTCAACAAACTAGGGGGATCATAGTTGATATTACAAAGAAAGAAAGTTTATGGAATCAGAGGTTTGTGTCAACGTCTCTTGGAGGTTGTCATTGCTATGCCTTAAGCACTTTCTAGCTCGTTTCAGATTTATTACAGAAATCTTTAATGACAAAATCTAATTCTTAATATGCCAAGAGCTTTATAAAGGATTATATTGGGTCTTCAGCCAATATTTCAAAACATTTTTAAACCTCAAAAATTCATCCTCTAAATGTCTTTTTATCTTGATAAAAAAAGCGCTTGGAGATTACTTGAGATACATTAATCATCTTAAATCAATCTGAATTTTCTCATTTTCTTTAATACAGGTCAACATATGTTGATACTGGCATATTGCTGATTTAAATAATAATGAGTGCATACAGAAATTTATTTAAGTGTCCCCTTTTTATCTGCTTTGGTTCACCTTTAAACTATCGGGAGCCTGTTGTAGCCTCCTCTAAATGAACATATTTTTAATTATGCCAAGGAATGTATTTTCAATTTTTAAATTTTTGTCGCCCTTTTGTTTTAAATAAATGTTGTTCTTTTTTCTTCTGATAAAAAGAGAATCTTGAAGATTCCACAAAAATATGTTTAAGAAATACAATTATTTGATTGATAGATCCAATGAACAGTAGGTATGAAGTGAAAAAAAGATTTGTTGACAGCAATGAATAGGTCGTATATCATCACCGAGGACATATCACTTCCTACTTAATTATTTGAACAAAGGACTTGTAAACTGAAGGATGTTTAATAGCCGTGGGAGAAAGAGAAGATGAAAAATAACAGGAAGCTTACACCAGGAGGGATGGTGGTGGTAGGTGGTGGTAGGTGGGGGTGGGGGTCAGGTCACACTAGTTTATACGACGTATAAAAGAGGATAGCCATTACAACTCTATTTTATGAGATGTAAGTACGATGGTTTAAGATAATATTTCTTTATCGCAATTGAAATGAGATGTATTTTATAGCATTTCTGCTTTTATTCAGGGATTAATTGAACCAGTACTTGAAAAACAGTTTAAGTGCTTTAAATTCTATTTACAGCCTTTTCCATGCTTTTTTTAATCTACGTTCTTTGTTTAATTGTTTTGCTTGGGTTGTTTATTTATTATGAACTTTGGTATGTGTGTATATGTGTGTATATGTGTGTATATGTGTGTATGTGTGTGTGTGACTTTATTCGATTTGTTCATATTTCTTGTATTTCAGCCACCCAGCTCAGTTTGAAAAGATCTTTCTATTTTTATTTATATATTTGTTTTGTCTCTTTTGTTTTGTTTAATATTTTCTACTCCATTTGTATTGTCTCTTTTGTTTAATATTTTGGTTCGATTTTTTTGTTTCATTTGTTTTTGCTCCATGTTTTGTTTGTTTTGTTTGTTTTGTTTGTTTTGTTTGTTTTGTTTGTTTTGTTTGTTTTGTTTGTTTTGTTTGTTTTGTTTGTTTTGTTTGTTTTGTTTGTTTTGTTTGTTTTGTTTGTTTTGTTTGTTTTGTTTGTTTTGTTTGTTTTGTTTGTTTTGTTTGTTTT
>RDPX01000465.1:154869-170710 GCA_003991215.1 Morbakka virulenta | reverse complement strand
AGAGAGAGAGAGAGAGAGAGAGAGAGAGAGAGAGAGGAGAGAGAGAGTGGGAGAGAGAGAGAGAGAGAGAGAGAGAGAGAGAGAGAGAGACACACACACACACACACAGAGTTTGTTCGATCTGTTTTTATTATTTGTTTCATTTTAGCCACTTATCTCAATTAAGAGGAATTTTTATTAGCCTTGTTCTGATATTTGTTTTCATATATTGTATTAAATCTTTTAATTAAAAACCCCATATCTTTAATGAATAAAATTAGAGCCAATCAAGTTATCACCATCAATTCAATGCGACTTCTCTTCTTTGGTCACCCTACTAGCATGCCTGATACCTATCTTTCCAGCTTAAATGGATTGTTAAAGACAAGAAGTTTGCAAGGAATTTCCGTTAATTGTGTAGGTAAAACCTCCATTAAAAATAAGATGGGGAAGAATAGATTGCGATTGTTGTGTATGGTTTTCTTATGTTATGCATTGCTTCCCTTTGTAGCCTGTGAAAATCAAGGTGCGATGCATGTTACAGAAGAACTACGTTGGCAATGCGAAGCGTGTAGTTGTTTTGTGTTTATTGAGCTAGTAATTTTGTAGTCTTCATGCCTTTAAAATACCACAGCGACCTAGAAAATACTAAAGATGTCACTCAGAATAAATAAAACGTTGATCAATTATATTAAAGATATAAAGATATATATATATATATATATATATATATATATATATATATACCCCATTCAACCCAATATATGCTAGAGATAATGGGATAATGAAATAATGAATTGCTATCCTTTGCATATATATAAGATATAAATATATATATATATATATATCTTACATATATATATATATATATCTTACATAAGCTGAAAGTCGAAAAATAAGAACTGTGATTGCAACTAATAGTTTCACGATATTTCGATTATCAGGCAATAACGCTACAAATACCGTACATGCTTGTACATGTAACAAATAAAGTAGGCGGCTAATAAAAAATAACAAAGTTATTTGTTTATTTATACTCCCCTGTCGCCTTAAAATTTTTAAAATTATTTTTACCATGTAAGTTTAACTTTAATACACACATTTTGTGTTTCTATTATATTTTTAACATTTTTATTCTATCAAGGGACTGTAAATAAATAACCCCCATTGTAATTTTTATGCTCATGGCATTTTAGATTACTTTATATACGCCTACATTGTAAATATGAACCAGACCTGACGAAGTAAATATATGAAAGCTTGTCCGATCATACAAAATGTCTTTGTTGTTGAAATTTATATATATATATATATATATATATAAATACATATATATACATATATATATATATATATATAAAGGATAGCAATTCATTATTTCATTATCCCACCATTTCTAGGATATATTGGGTTGAATGGGAGATACAAATAAATGTTAGAAAGGGCTTACCTAAAACGAGATCATACAAGAAAATAACATTAATTACTAGAATTTCAACTCTAATTTGCTGGTGTTTTTTTATGTATAGATGTAAAAAATGTATATATAAATGTATTGTATGGATATATGATTATGTATGCCTGAATATATGTATATTTGTGTATTTTATGTATGTATGTATGTATGTATGCATATATGATTATGTATGCATGAATGTATGTATATAAATGTATTGAAAGTATGTATGCATGCATGTATGATTATGCATGCATGAATGTATGTATATAAATGTATTGTATGTATGTATGCATGAATGCATGTATATAAATGTATTGTAACGTGTAGGTCATGCTCCATTAAAGTGTGCTCTAAGAAAACAGGAGGAAAATGCAGTGCCTGATGATATTTAGGAGTAAATGAAGTGAACTTTGTGTGATATATGTCATCCAATTAAAGGCAAGATCAACAATTTTATGAAGAGACCTTGCCACTTCATCTATCGATTCTTCGTTGCACTACCTGTAGTCTACTCTGCAAATCAGCAAGTGGTCTAACGAGACATTCGAAAATTCATAACAAAGATCAGTTGCATGATGCTCCAAAAGTGATAAAGTTTATTTGTCCTATCTGTGATTGTTCATGCCAGACAGAAGCTGGGTTAAAGAGTAGCCCAGGTGCTCAGGAACACACATTAACAAATTGAAGAATGGCAAACTTCTATCAAGAAGGGGCAATCATTACGTATGTATGTATGTATGTTTAAATGTATGTGTATGAATGTATGTATGAATGTATGTATGTATGTATGTATGTTTGGTGTGTTTTGTTTTATGCACTCGTGAGTCACCACGCATCAAGGCTAAAAGCCACTCGAGGATGAGGGTTAATGAGATGGATGGACTTAGACTGACAGGTGGATGATGAAAAGTATTGTGAAAGAAATGAAAGATAAAAATGAATGAGTAAAATTTGATGACTCATAAGAAAGGTTTTGACAAGTGTTTATTGACATTTGATTTGAAGATGTCTATGTTGTTGTCCTCTGGGAAGCAATCGTGTGGCAAAGTGTTCTACAGATTGGAGGTTCATGGAAAAAAACTATTTTCATGGAAATTCTGTTTGATGTTAGGCACATGGAGGAAGAAAGGAAAATTCTTCGCAGTAGTGGTAGCAAGACGCGTTCTTGCTGTAAAAATTTTACGAGGAGGAACTAGAGACTGAAGCTCAATCGAGCACTCACCATGGAAATGCCGATAGAGTAGAGAAAGACTAGCAATGTCTCTTCTGTGAGAAAGGGGCTGTAGAGAACTGAATATATCATTTCCAACAAGATTGCGAAGTCAAGGCAAGAAAGAGTGCTCTGGGCAGCAACTCACTAGATGTGGCAGCAGTACTCCATCTTAGGGCGTATCTGACTTTTGTACAGGTAGAGGATTGCATCTGGCGTCAGATATTTTCTGGAGCTGTAAAAAGATACCATCATTTTACCAGCAGCCTTAACAACAGATTGGATGTAATTAATCCATTTTAAATCAGGAGTGAAAGTCAGTCCTAGTAGCTTATCAAAGTAAGGGGCTTCTTTAAGAAGAGAGCCATTAATTTCAACTGAAGCAAAACTAGGATCTGAACGTTGGTGGTAAAAGGAAAGAAGCTTGGTTTTAGAGGTGTTAAAAGTAACAAGCTATTGCACTACATACCCCAGGTCAGAAGAAAAAAAATCAGCAAGACCCTGATCGTCGGTATTCTTCGACGTGTAGCCATAAACAGTTGTGTCGTCTGCATAGATGTCACCAACTGATCTCAGGAAGTGATTTGTAAGATCATTAATGAAAATCAAGAAGAGACTTGGACCTAGAATAGAACCTTAAATAACACCGGCATTGATACAATTTGCTTCGGATTTCTTCCCATTAACAGATACTTTCATAGACCTATCAGAGAGATGGGATTTGATTGTTGAGAAGGCATTGCCAGATATTCCATAGCTAGCAAGTGTGTAAAGGAACCGTTTGTGTCAGACATTATCAAAGGCTTTTGATATGTCAAGAGCCACTGCCTTAGAAACAAAGCCCCGATGAAGAGATTCACTGATCCTATGAGATATCACAGTCAGCACATCATCAGCTGATCTTGCTGTACGAAATCCATATTGTTTATCACTAAGTAGATGGTTTTTGATGAGGTATGACAACTGCTTGGTTTATCAGGGATTCAAACAACTTACTAATGACCCTAAGGAGACTGATTGGTCTATACTAAGATGAAGATGACTGGTAAAGGAGACCTGATAGTATTTATCCACGTTAGCAGTTGAGGAACTGGGTTTGCACTTGAAAAAAGGTCATTGTAGAAATATGTAGAGGCGGTCAGTAGGTGTAATGTGAGCAGACACATAGACAATGAATGAACTATCTTTGAGAACCACTGAAGAAAGAAGAGCCGATTCTCACTAACATGGCATCGAGAGGCCCCAACCAAAACTACTGGATAGTCCAGACTTTATTCACAAAATAGCAATAGAGTACCTCCGATGTTATACACCTGCTGATAGAACAGCCTCCTTGGGAGTTACTCCAAGATTCTGGTCCCTGTACTATCAGGCGGATAACGTCAACCCATGTAAACGTTTATCTCCAGCACCCTTATAAACCCCCATAGCATCTCCATTTACCACTCACAATAAACAACAACTAACCCTGATAACAGCAATTCTTCCCCCTTTGTCAGAAACATCATCAATGGAGTATGGGAACTAAAGGACAAAATAGGAATGTATGTATGTATGTATGATGTATGTATGTATATGTGTATAATGAATATTTTTTTGTTTTTTTTGGGTTTTCTTCATTTTATTTTTCTCTGTTTTATTCACTTCTTTTTTCTCCTTTTTCCGTTTGGTTCTTTCAAATCCCCAATTTAAACGTTTTCTCAAATTTAGCTTTTTTATTTTTGCGTATTCTCTTTTCTATTCCTTCTTGTGCTCCCCCTCTACGCCCCAACCACACCACACACGCTTTTTACAATTACATATTTTTTCGTCTACTTGTGACTTCTTTCTCTCTGCACCTTCATTCTTATACAATTTTTGTCTGTTGTTGTAACAAATCTTTCTATGAATGTAGTTTTTTCAGTCGGACAGCTAGATTGTGGAACAATCTGCCTTCTCCTAGCTTTCCTCCATCATATGACTTAGATTTATTTTTATCGCCTTGGTTAACAACTTTTTTCTGCTTTTTCTTCTCTATTCTATGTACTTGTATGGTTGGTAACTATATGAAAAATTTCGATTTACCTGCATTCTTATTTGATTTCTCTGTTCTCTTTGATTTTTCTCTCTCACGCAATAGGGATTTTAGTTTCCCCATAAAATAGCAGTACTCGTTTTATTAAAATCAACAGTACAAATTGCTTTTCCAGAATCCAAATATTTCCTTAATCGCATCCTAAGTATTTTAAAAAACTGATGATATTTTTTAAACTAAGCTGCTGATAAAGACATCTCTTACTCTATATTTTGCACTGGCTATTTACACCCAAGTGTTTTGCGCAACGGGTGTTCAATCAGATATGAGCATTTTGAAAAACCGGCCGATCCATACAAAGATAAAGATGCTTAAACTATTAAACAAATAGAAAGCAGAGATTAAACCCGTTATGGTTTAAGTTAGCTATCACCTTGAAATATCTCGCTACTATCTTCCCAAAAGTGAGATAGGAGTTCCTTCTCTTAATTCAAAATTACTTTCATGCTTACGTTGTGATTTGAAATACGTTTGATTACACAACCATGGTACAGATTTGTAGCTCATTTAATCCATCATGCAGAGGATACTAACTGACGGGCGATACTTCAAAGATTTGAAAATCCTTTAAGCAAGATTTGATAGCAGAATCAGTACTTATTTGTTTGGGGGAGATTCGTTGGCTTAAAACGACTGTCGTAACCTGACCTTAAACTGCACAACTAGAGACCACAAAACTGAATCGGCTTTTGCCACCCCACTGTTGTCCAGCTGAGGAAAATTGTCAACCTGTACTTCCTGCAGCCATTTAAAGACTTATATGAAACCCTAGTGTAAAATTTTGAGATAAGAATCGAAAAGAATTTAATTAATTATCAGTTGCTTAAGACATCAGTTCTAGGCAGATCAAGTTACTTTTGAAGGGATCTATTTTTTGGAAAGGTTAGAATTCAGAATTCGATTTTTGTTTAGTCTTCACAATAGGAATATTTTATTTTTCGTAAAGTGGAAGTTGAGTAATAGGTAATGGAGGGATGTTAGTAAGGAGAGATCCAAGAAAAATATTGATATAGTATTTGCTTAGTAATTGTTTTTACAAACAATCTGATATTTCAGTTCAGAAAGTAACAGAATGAAATATCACGTGAGTTACAAAAATAAATTAATTAGAACTGGTAATATTTACAAAATAATTTACTCTTTTTGAGATTCTCTAACGAAGAGCAAGTATTAACTCATAAAGCTACAAACATTATGTTTAAATTACTTAAGCTTTCGTTAACCTACTATTAAGATCCTCAGTAGTATAGTGAGATAAAATTGGTAATGATAGATGTTTTTATAGTTACATAAAAACATCTATCATTATAACCTTCCAAATAAATACCCTCGGATTCCCCTGGAGTATAGTGTTGAAACAAGGTCTATTTCAAATTTTAATATTTTTTTTGGACAGAAAAGAAAACAGAGTTTCTCTATTCCGGCCACTGGCTAAAATTGATATAAGCAAGCCAATGGTCTTGGAGTTGATCATTAAAGAGATAATGAAATTAAAGATTTGATCAACTCGTCACACCTTCTTAGATTCCAGAGAGCATAACTCATGTTGGGAAACAAAATTTGTTCCCCTTAGATAATTTGTAGAGTACAATAAGCTAAATAAACCAGGGAGCTAATCAGTCAATGGTTATAACCATCTCTAAGTGCTGTTTGTCCTCACAGAAAACAACAATGTTGAAGGAAACTGATATTGCCTTCATAATTTGAAGCAAACTTCGTCTATCTTTGTAGAAAGTTCATTTAGGAAATAAGAAGTTAATTCATGCTATCAGCAAAAAACATGAAAACACTTCAGTGAAATTTTTTTAGTAATATCAGTTTATTCTACAGGTTTTTTATTGATATCAGATTTATATCTATAATATAGCTGAAAAATTGACCTGTATAAACATAACCACTAATATCATAAGTCATTACTTTTCTGGTCATTATATATATATATATTATATATATATATATATATATTATATATATATTATATAATATATATATATAATATATATATAATATATATAATATATATAATATGTAATATATATATAATATATATATATAATATGTAATATATATATATATATATATATAATATATATATCATAAGAATTAAATTCTCAAAAAGTCCCCTGAGAAAAGAAAAACCAGAGAAAGCCAAGAGAAACTTTTTTTATTTTTCCTTCTTTCATTTCACTATTTTCTATTCCTTTTTTTTGTCCTTTGAGTTTTCATTTATTCGTTTTCATTCCTTTAATTTGATATCCTTACCAACAAGGACAAAACTTTGCAAGAACTGACGTGATCAAAACAGACGCTTGAGCGCTTCCACCTAAAACATTACTTTTACTATTTTCGTAATAACACTGAGTTGTCATCTGAAAGCGTCGCTTGTCAGCTCTAAGCTGTATGACCTTCAAGGCACGTTATCTTCATTTGGAACAGCAATGTCAATAATACTACAAACGAACATCTAATCTTTTGATATGACACGGCAGAAAGGAAAATTGGGGAAAATGTTTCTTTATATTTCCCCTGTAAGTGAATTTTATTTTTCTCTTTTAAGTGAATAACTAGGTCAACTCAAACACCCTATAGTCGTCATACCGTTTTTTAATAAAAGGCCCATATACGATGAAAAGATGACGAGATAATAGAATATTAGTAGACCATTGAAACAAGGTGTTGAAATGAGAGCAAAGAAACAATTCTCAGTAGGACATGAATGACAGATATTTAACACAAGTTTGAGTAAAATTGTGAAAGAAATTTCAAATACCGGGGAAAAAAAATCATGAAAATTTCTTGGCAATTTGGTTGAGGATTTCAATTTTATGTCTTTTCTACCTCATTAACATAAATTAATATAAAGTTTTATTAACTGCGGTCGTTGAGATGTTGAAATCCGTTCTCGAGGCACCATAGAAACATTCAAGACGATAATCACTAACTGCTATCTATTTGGGCTTACAAAAATTGATACAGAGCAAGGAAATGGCAAATTTGTTAAAGGTCCTTATGTTCAGATGGTTTATGTTTTAACTGTCTTAGAGGGCATAACAGCATCCATAGATAAAAATGATATAAATAAAAAAATAAATGATGTAAGTCCAAAATTACCAAAGTTAGAGATTGATCTTGTTTTTTGTTCCTAATGACCATATGATATTTATGAACAATTTATTAACAACATTCAATCGATTTCAATTAAAGATTAAGGGTGTTTTGAAAAGTACATGGGTAATAATCGAGTCGTCAATGCAGTCCTTATAATAATAACTTATTATTATATTTAAAATATTGTCATCATCATTGATTTTGAAGTTTTCCTGTTCATTTTCCACAACATTCATCATCATCATCATCATCATCATCATTATCTTTATGCAATTAATTTTTTTAATCAGTATACTCACTACGTGATTTTGTATACATTAAAAAAAAATGCAGTTAATTAGTTTTTATTTTTATTTGTACAAAAGGTGCAAATTATGACAAATTTCAATAGATATTTTGAGGTACAGAGGCTGGTTGTTTGGTCACAATAAAGGTTTACTTGATGAAACACCAGGGCGGCTAACAATCGTAACAAAAGTAAATACAAACATCGTTAAGGTGAGATACAAGAAAAGAGACGTTTCAAGATTAAATTTCAAGGATAATGAAGATTTTGAACTGATACGATCCACAGCACAGGACAGCACATATTGGCAAAGGAAATCAGAAATACTAGAGCAGCATGCAAAAGCAGAAACTATATGAAATTTTCATGTGACTTCAATTATATTATCTATTTGTATATAGTGGAGAACGGACATGAAAGGGCGTGGAGTTCCTGCTAGCCTAGTACGAAACAGGGTAGACTAGCCTCTTCGGGGCAAAAAGTGAATTAAATGGCCTGTCTCTGATCAACCCGATGACCAAGCCAACCTCAATTCCTCGTGGTGTGCCCTGGAAATGGTGTCCTCGCAGACCCCAGCTAACGAGGCAGTGGATAGGGTGGTTAATCCCGAAACCTGTCAACCGAAGAGTAGCTCCCCGTAAGGTGCTGTGTGCAGGGCCCACCGGCATGAGGATACGTCCGATCACACACGAATCGCTATCTCACTGCCTTGTAAGTGTGTCATTAGACTAAAGGGAAGACCAACCGCTTATAACTGGTTGTTGGCATAAGGATAGATATCCTGCCTGAAAATACGTTCCGAAGCCAAAAGAGAATGAATCAAATTAAAAACAAAAATATACCAGATCGATCGGGATCTGGGTCACCAATGTGGTACTGGGAATTGTGATACTGATGGAAATAGACTTACGAGGCGTAGAAAGGGAGGAGCTCGAATAAGGAGGAAGTCCGCCAGGAGGAGAGAACAGGTGAAGGAAGTAAACATGAGAATAGGCACCCTTAATGTCAGCAGCATGACCGGAAGACGAAGAGAAGTAGTGGATCTCATGCAGAAAAGGAGCATCAACATTTTGGGTGTCCAGCAAAATAAATGGAAAGGTGAAAAAGCCAGAGCGTCAGAGTAAAGAGGACAAAGATAACGGATTGAAAGATCAGATGGTGGAAGCTGAAGGAGCAAGATTGCAGAAATAATTTTATCATGGAAGTTAAAAAGGTACTTGGTGAGGTGTTCCCGGTTGACTGGGATATTACATCTGGGTCAATCAAGTCCGTTGCCAAGAAAATACTTGGTAAATTATCGGGTAGGAAGAAACCAAACCAGGATACTTGGTGGTGGAATTGCGAAGTACAGGAGTGCCTTTCGAAGACGAAAGAGACATATGGAGTAAATCGAAAACTGATGAGAACAAAGAGAAATATCGTAATTACAGCAAGGAAGAGAAAGAAAGTGCGACGAAAGCCAAGCCTTAGACTTTCAAGGAGCTGTACAATAAACATGAAACAATAAAAGCATAGAAAAGTTTATATTGCTTGGTAAAACAGTTTGATCTAGGTTCCAAAGACGTCATCGTGTGTGGGAGGCCCATATTTGACCTTAGGCTTCCTTCGTCATGGATCTCAACTACACACGGTACTGCGCCTCTCTGTATTCCTGCACTATGGAGAGTCCAGATTCTTCCATGATGTTGTCCACGTACTTTGTTCTTGGCCTTCTTCCTTTCCTAACTCCACCAACTATGCCAATGATCAGTTCTCTTTCCAGAGTATTGCTTCTTACTGTGTGTCCTAAGTAAGAGAGTCTTCGGTTCACCTTCCTTAGAAGCCTTCCAGCGCTACTGTCATTGTGTATTCCGAGTAAATGTTGAATAAGTGTGGGGAGATGATACAACAACCATATCTCACCCCCTTTTTGATACGGAGCCATTCAATATCCCAGTATCTTCTGCTTACTTTCGCTTTTTGACCCTTGTACATTTCCATCAGTAAGTGGATGATGCGTATAGGTGATCTAATTCTCTTCATATCTACCCATAGTTTATAATGCATCACCATATCAAAAGCCTTTGGATATTCGATAAAGCGAAGGGGTATTGTATCTCTCTCTGTTTTTTCTTTCACCATCCTCAAGTTAAGGATTTGGATTTTTTCTCTCTTCTGCAATCTCTTGCTCCAACTTTGTTTTCTGCCTTTTCATCATCATTGAGTTCCTTCCTCCATTTGAGGGTTGGATGCAATAGTCCTCCATACACTCCGATGTTGCGCAGTTCTCACAGCTTCACAGTATTTAAAATCTGTCCACTTAGTTATGTTTGATGTCCACATTTTCCTAGGTCTATCCCGTCCTCTCTTTGAATCAATTTTACCATCTAATATTGTACGATGAAGGTTGTTGTGGAGTACAATATGCCCAAAGTATGACAGCTTTCTTGATGCTACTATATTTAACAGCACTTCTTTGGTCTTCATTTTAGTCAACACACTCACATTTGTTTCTTTCTTAGTCCACGGTATTTTCAGCATTTTCCTGTAGCACCACATTTCAAACGATGTTATCCTCTTACACATTTGTTCAGAAAAAAAGTCCAAGTGACCGTTCCATACATTAAGGTTGACCACTCATAACATTTCAATATCCTTATCCTTGTTTCTAAAGAAATTTTTCTTGATGTTAATACTTTACTCATCTTTGCAAATGTTGTTCTCGCTATCTCAATTCGTCTTAATATTTCAGTTTCACATTTACCATCATCTGTAATCATCTGGCCCAGATATGGAAATTTATTAACTTGTTCAATGTTGGTACCATCGATGGTTATATGGACAGTTGGTTTATATGATTTCTTACTAATTACCATTGATTTGGTCTTCTTGGCATTCATTTTCATATTGTATGTCAGTCCTATGTCATTCACTTTATCGATAATTGCTTGAAGATCTTGTTCGTTATCAGCGAGTAACACAGTATCGTCTGCATATCTTAAGTTGTTGATATTGGTACCACCTATCGTAACACCTTTAAGATTTGTGATGTTTCTAAAAATCATTTCCGTGTACAGATTGAAGAGGCATGGTGACAGTACACAACCTTGTCTGACTCCTCTTTTGATGTTGATTTCATCTGACAGGTCTTTATCAAGTTGTATGAATGCTTTTAGGGTCCAGTATAGTTTGATGATTAGTTTGATGTCTTTACCAGGAATACCAATATCTTGAAGACACTTGACCATAGTGTTGTGGTTAACTCTGTCAAATGCCTTCTCATAGTCTATAAAACAGGCATATATATCTTTCTGTACTTCACAGTATCTCTCACATATTGTTCTTATGTTGAATATTCCTTCACATGTTCCTTTGCCAGTTAGAAAACCACTCTGTAATTCACTTATCTCATCCTCAATTTTTGTCCTGTTTCTTACCAATATTATACGTAGCACCACCTTAAGTATGTGACTCATTAAGCTCAGTGTTCTAAATTCAGTACAGTTCGTAGGTTTAGGTTTCTTTGGCAGTCTGATGAAAATTGACTGATTCATGTCAGATGGAATATGACTAGTTTTGTATGTTTCTGCCTTTTAGCAATGATTTTTAGTAGGATTTTGCTACTGTGGTTGATACGTGCAATTGTCCTGTTGTTACAACCCTGAAATTTGTCTCTTTTTCTTGGAATAGGGATAAATTTCGCATTCTTTTGGTCTTGAGGTCATTGCTTTTCATCCCAAATCTTGGTACAAAGTCTGCGATGGAAGATTATCCCTATTTCTCCAGAGTTCCTTACTAATTCTGCGGTGACCTCGCCATCTCCTGGGCTCTTTCCTTCATTCATCTCCTTTATTGCTTCTCTAACTTCTTCCAGTAGATGCGCTGGTTCGTTTCTATTTCTTCCATCAAATGGTTGGAGGTTGGTATATTGTTATTCTATTTATATAGACTTTCGCAGTATTTTTACACCTTTCGCGTATTTTTTCTCCTTTGCAGATAACGTAGCCCTTTTTATTTTTAATTGTACCAGTGTTTACTTTAAACTTCTTTGCTAGGTTCTTCATCCTTTGGTACAAGTCTTTGGTGGAATGGATGGTAGAATTTTCTTTTGTCTGTGAGCATTGTTCATTGATGTATTTTTCCTTGTCACACCTCATTAGTCTTTGTAATTTCTTTTTCTGGAGTGTATACTTTTCTTCGTCTTCTGTGCTCTTTAGTCTATTTGGTTCTAGTTTTCTCCTCTTCCCTACTTCTATCAGTGTCTCATTGGAGATCCAAGGAGCCTTCTTCCGTTTCTTTGTAATATTACTTTTTTTAGCAGATATGAGAATAGAAACCTTGCCTTTGGACAATAACTCACCAGGTGTTTTTTCTGCTTCATTTGCCAAGAGTGCTTTGAATTTGTTAGAGAATGATATTCTGTAATGGTCATTTAAGCAACTGTAGTCCAATCTTATTAGTAATTGTTTATCCTTACTTATCATTGCAAGCTTGAGCTGAATCTAGGCTGTTGGTCGCTATTGCAGTCATCTCCTGGACGTGTCTTCACATACTTGACACTACTTTTCCACTTCAGTTTTATGATGATATAATTAATTTGATTTCTAGTTTTTCTATCAGGTGATGTCCTTGTGTAGTGATGTCTAGGATTGCGCTCAGACCGTGTGTTTGTGATTATCAAGTTGTTCGAAATGCAAAATTCTATTAAGGCACTCTCCCTCTCGTTTCTCCTCCCGAGGCCGTATTTGCTCTGTGCAATTGATGAAGTACATGCTTACCCAGCTTTTGCATTAAAGTCTCCTATCATAACTAACATGTCCTTGCTTGGTATGAAATCAATCGCTTCTTGAAGTATGTCGTAGAATTTTTCCAGTTCTTGATCAGTGGCAGCGCTTTTTGGTGCATATGTGACAATAAGTGAGAGATTGTATGAGCTTGCATTGAATTTGATGTACATTAGTTAGTTGCTGATTGGGCTACAACCTATGATAGACTTTGCCACTGTCGCTGTTACAATGACGCAAAACATGTAAAAATAATTAAGGAAGCAGGGGGTCAAATTCTGAATTCCGAGGAAGACATCCTAAAGAGATGGAAGGAGTATAATAATTACTCCTGTCATGGAGCCTCTTGATTTAGTTAGTATACACTCCTTGGAACATCCTTTACCTTTAGGGAACCCTTTAAGGAACAGTAATAATGTAAAACCGACCGCAAAAGTTGTTTTACACTTATTTAAGGAACTCCATACTCTTTTATATTATGTTTTATAAATAAAAAACACCTTTTTATGTACAGTGCTTACTCATGAGTTTCAGGTATTATGATGTTTTGATAAGGTCCCTAATATTACTCACATATTTATTAACTGGATGCAGTTTTAAAATATGTTAAGCATTTTGAATAGTGTCTTCACATTTCAACTTCTAGAACATTTCCTTCGTGTTTACTTTTAGAGTTGATTTGTGCCTTTCATTGACCTTCGCTGTTGACTGATTGAATTACAAAAACTAAAATGTCTTCTTGAATTCCATACCCTGGGGAATCTATGCTACTTTGTTTTGCGAAGCATTTCAATCTCATGTCAGTTTTATTAGATCTCTTTCTATGGTGATTCCTTCTATGGTGATACCAGTGTAAGATCATGTAGTCTAAATATTTCTATCGTTGACGTCTCACTGCATTTCCTCCTATTAGATCTACTGTCTAATAAGAGGAAATAATATACAATAATAGGAGGTTATATTCTCTTAAACATGACTTTCTTGTATTATCTATCCAAAGAATATTATTTGTCTTTTAAAAAAAAAATCGCATCAACTTGCAATTCAGTCAGATTTTTCTAAAACCTGTTTATTTGTGACTTCCTTTATACCTGGGGATTTTTTTCAATAGTTTTTTACTAAACCACACCTCTGCTGCTTTTAATTTCGTCTTCCAAAAAGTTGAAGAATTTAAAGTGTGTCGCAATATATCGCTTTGATAAAGAAATGTTAGAAGTAAAAAAAAACAACTGAAAAGGAACGTGTGACTAGCTGCCTAAAACAGCTAAAAATCTAGACCAATTCTTTTTGAAAAGACAAGGAGAGCTATGAAAACTGAATCTAACTAGATATAGAGCGAAGAAAGCGCTGCCTCTGCTAGTTACTCCAAACTGTTTAGAAGCGTAAGTTTCATCTCATTTTAGTAACAGAAGTTTGATTAAAAATTGGTGAAAGAACTTGCACTCATGTTTTAGCTACATACCAGACACCTCCTGTTTGATTTTTTAAAATCATTTTTAAGGAACTAAGTCCTACATATCACATCAGCAATGAAATCTGTGCACCTACACTTAAATATTTGGCAAACGTCTCTTTTTTTCACGACATACAAAGATAGAGGGTCTTCTTCTGCCCGTTTATTTGTTTTCAAATTGATAAAAAATTGTCTCAAAATTCCATTTCATGGTTTACTATTTTAGCATCTTTTTCGATAGGGGGTTTCAAGAATGAAAAGTCAATCATGATCAATTTAACATTAATCATAATATTTATCATAAAAATAATTAAATCTTTAAAAATACTGAAATGAGAAATAATAGTGTAACTCTAATCAAAGGCACCAACAGGAGTAACAAATATTATTAAAACAGACAATATTCACATTTGAGCAAGGTGTCATCTTACAAATACTCTTTGAAGCAAGGCATTGAAACAAAGAATATAAAAGATTATCTTGAAAACTAGTATTGGAAAAACACAGATTTTCATTGATAGGAACATGCCAAAGATGAGTACTAGGTACAAAATATATATATACAAGAAACAACATAAAACTTTTATTGTTCTTGAGTAATGTAAAATGTAGTGTAAATGTGTAAGTCTTACTCGCTCTCTCTCTCTCTCTCTCTCTCTCTCTCTCTCTCTCTCTCTCTATATATATATATATATATATATATATATATATATATATATATATATATATAAATGTATATATATGACAAAACAACTTAATTCAAAATATCAGAAAATAGGATTTTACACTCTAATCCAATAATATTTATTACCTTTTTTCATTATTTAGATGTCATATTTGAAGCGAGGTATATGGGCCATAGTCAGAAGCATAGGAGAGTCAGAACCGCATTTACGCACCAGCAATTAGCGGCACTGGAACACGCTTTCGAGAAAAGCCATTATCCTGATGTTGTTATGCGGGAACAATTGTCGGCTTATACTGGATTGCCGGAAGCACGAATACAGGTGAGTTATTTCAGGAGCAACAAAATTATTCTTTCCTTAACATCAACATCACACGAAACAACATAAAACTTTTATTGTTATTTAGTAATGTAAAATGTAGTGTAAATATGTAAGTCTTACTCGCTCTCGCGCTGTCTCTCTCTGTCTCTGTCGGTCTGTCTGTCTTTCTGTCTCTCCCCCACCCTCTCTCTCTGTTTCTGTCTGTCTGTCTCTCTCTCTCTCTCTCGCTCTGTCTGTCTGTCTGTCTCTCTGTTTCTGTCTTTCTCTCTCTGTTTCTGTCTGTCTGTCTGTCTGTCTCTCTCTCGCTCCCCTCTCTCTATCCCTCTGTCTGTCTTTCTGTCTGTCTCTCTCTTTCTGTCTCTGTCTATGTATATATATATAGATATATACATATATATATAGATATATACACATATATATATATATAGATATACATATATATATAGATATATACACACATTTATATATATATATATATTAATTCAATACACATACATACAAA